>CM053507.1:76929096-76998747 GCA_028627145.1 Eidolon dupreanum | reverse complement strand
GATTAAGAAGCACAAATTGGTAGTTTCAAAATGGTCATGGTGATGTAAATATAGCATAAGGAATATAGTCAATAATAGTGTAACAATGATGCATGGTGTCAGATGGGTACTAGATTTATTGGTGTGATCACTTTGTAAATTATATAAGTGTCTAGTCACTATGTTGTACACCTGAAACTAATATAATATTGCATGCCAACTCTAACCAAAAAATAAAAATAATATTTAAAAATACTGACTTAATTATAAAAGTGGATGGATTTCAAAAACTATTGATGTTTGATAAACAGGTTGATAAAATGATCGCGGTTAGAGTTAAGTTTAAATATAATATAAATCAAAAGACATTTTTGTAAGGCAAAGAGAATTCTTTCCTCCAAAAATAATTTAGGATAGAAAGGTTGGGGGAAATTGAGGGAAAAACTTTGACAGTATTGACACTGATATAGGAAATGTAAACCTGAAAAATGGTCATAGTGATGTAAATATAGCATAAGGAATAAAAAGATGATAAAAAGAGATGGAGTGACTATGGTCACATCAGTCATTCCCAATCTGTGGTCTGAGGCACTCCATAGGAGGAATGCTGAGAATTGTTTCAAAGACCCAAGAATACACATGCACAATGAGCAGTGACTGTCAACTAAAGAACACTGTAATTTCAATGTACATATTAATGTTTTTCTTCTACATGTTACATAAGATGCAAATTCATATTCTGCATGCCAAGCATTTTGTTATTTCTCATAAAATACCATCACTATAATGCAGAAGTTCACTTTCATTTTTTTTTTTAATTAAAAAGGAATCCTCATACAGAGCAAAGATGGGTTATTGTGGAAGATGGGTAAATGTGGGTGAATGAAGACACACTTAGCTGCCTTTTAGCTGTGTACTACTTTTGCTTTTTAAATGGTATTATTTAGCCAACTGTAACAAACCATTACTATCCCACAAAGCCCTTGAAGGGCTACCAATAGCTGTGGAAGAAAGGTCAAAATTATTTCTAAGAATAGATGGTTCTGAAGACAGATTTCACATTTCAAAGGCACATTTCAAAAACAGAATTAGAAACTAAAATTTACAATGAAGGTCAGGAAAGGAAATGTAAGATCAGGGAGGTTCCCGGAACACTATAAGAGGAATTGTCAGGGGATAATTAATTAATAAATAAATTACAAAGCCTTTGAGAAACATGAACTCAGTAACCAGATCACCTGTCTTACAATCCTTCAGACAACTCCTTATTTGGTAACTGGGCAAGTTACTTTCTTCATCTGCAAACCTAGGTTAAATATAAAACCTATTTTGTGAAGATTGAATTAGTTAATTGAAGAGACTTATCAGATTACTATAGGTTCTGTCCAGCTGTGCATCAAACATTTCCCTTTTCTCTAATAATAGAATACCCCTCCTCCCAATTGTTGAAAGGTTAAAAAAATATTTTTAACATCTTTGTGACCAATTTTAATGTATATCGAAAGGAACAGTTTATTATGGTTTTTGTCTTTTCAGTATTGTTGTAAATTGTTTAGATAAAATTTTTCTTTTGCTATATAAATATGAAAAAGCTAACTTATACATTAAAGACTTCTAGAAATGGAGAACATTGTACAATTCGTTAATGTAAGCATCAGAATTAAAAAAAGTGTTATGGAATGTTGTTTATCTGTTTTCTGATCAAGAGAGCTTAAAACTTCTTGTACTGCCAAAACTCGTCCTAAACTCGTCATTTTGTTATATGCTTTCTCTTGGTTTGTCACATGCCTCCCCCCAATTTACTCAGAGCTATAGTTTACCTAATGCAGTGAGAGCCTCATTACAAGACAATGTTATCTACTGTATTTTGAGCTAGACTGGAAGTCCTTTGGGATGAGGTCGGGGGACATTGCTGTGAGACAATATTTTAATTCATCTTTTATTATCTTAACCTTTGTATTCCAGGTAGTGATTATGGTTCCTTTCTAAATATAATATGCTTTGTTGGAATGGAGACTAACCAAGCAGGTAAAATTTCTGTGGAGACTCTGGAAAATTATCAAGTGTCTGTTTTGTAGTTTGTTGGGTAAAAAGAGTTCTTCCAGCATTTTTTTTTAGAGTATTTGTTAATGTTAACCATTATTCTTGTGGGGCTCTTAAGCTAAAGATGGAAAGCAGAATGATATAGTCCCTTAAGTTTATTTGGGAAACATAAGTATCAGGTACTAAACAGATTATCATTTAGATACAGTCAAAATAAAGTTTAATAAGTATATATTAGAACCAGTTAATCGTCCTTGTGATTGAATTGCCAAGTTAGAATTCTGTTTACTTCTGGTCTATCAATGACATTGACTTCCTTGGCCACATACTCAGCAATTGATCAGGGCCTAGTACATCATCAGTTGAATCAAGTTAATAGGTTCTTTTTCAATTCTTTTAAAAAATTTATTTATTTATTTCATAAATTTAAAAAAATTTTGATATTTATACACTCCATGATGTTAATAGGTTCGTAACTGAATCTGGCATCTCTTAGTTTTGCTCAATAATTTCCCTCCAAAATAGATTTCTTTTGAACTATAAACCACATACAAAAATGTAAATGTTATGGTTTTCATTTAAGCTTTCTGAAATGTCATGTATCTATTAAACTAAAGCATATAGCACACATGTGAAGAAATAATCTTTTGGCAACTAAAGAGCAGTGTGGCCTTTTTATGTTGCTCATTTTTATAGGAAAAATGGAGACGTTTATTCCTGCCAAATACATGTTTATCCTTCATGTTTTAATGCATCCCACATATAAAATCTAATGTATTAATTCAAATATGCCCAAATTGATAATAAACTTGGGTAAATAAGTTCAATTTATATAGATGTTAGGCAATTGAATCTTCTTCAAATTCAATATATTTAGGTAAAAACATTCTGTAATATTTAGTATATTTTTCTTTTATATAAGGATTTTAATCCCATTACTATTATTTCCATATTAATAGAAGCAAAATACCTATATCAATTGTAGTTTAAGAGTATAAATATCCAAGAGAAAATGGCGGATTACTAATTATAAAAGATTATATTTGTAATAAAAAAGAACATTTTTCATTATTTTAAAGACATAGGGAAATATTTTTAAGTGCAATTTTTAATGAGTAGGTTATTACTGTAAGTAACTATATATGAATAAGTAAAAATACATTCATTTTTATACTGATATAAAAGGCAGAACTTTATAGAATAATGGGAAAAAGTATGAATTGGTAATAAGACAGATACGAATTCTGTGTAATAAATTAATTGAATATGTAATATCAGCCAAAATTCTTTAATTCTACTCTGACAGTTTTTTTATTCATAAAATGAAAATAAAAATAAAATATATTTCATAAATTTATGGTGTAAAATAATGAAATGATACATGTGATGTTATGTGGTTAATGGAAGGGACTCACTAAAAATAATTAAATTAATCTAAGGAAAACAATATGTAGGTGTTAATATGTGATAAATTTCTTCTTTAGAAATTATCTGGTCCTAAACACTCATTTGACACTTGCGTATTTTAGTGAAATGTTATTGGTTTATTAAGCATTCTAACTGAGCATTTTAAAATGCTAATATTGAATTCATTACATTGATTTATTGCCTGAGCCACCATCAATCCTCATGCATCCTAACCAGACTTGTTTCTTGAAAAGACACTTCTGTCACTTTCCATTTAGCCCCTTTCAATCTTGTAGATTTAAATTGGTGAAAATGGAAGCCTGCCGAATGCTTGTCACCCAGCCAGGCCACAGGGCTCACTTGTGTAAAGATATTATTTTTTTTGTCACATTTAGAAGGGTGCTTCTAGTCTCGATTTGGCTCTGAGTGAGGTCACCTCTCAAATATGAATTAAATAACTGAATTCTGGCTAAAATTATCTCTGGGTAGTTTTCTTTCTTTAAATGATATATTACATTCTTTTTAAAGAATAAGTTGTGGTCGTACAGTGACATTTTTAAAAAATTTCCTTTCCCGAAAGTAAAAGAAATGGTAGAGTTCAGCCCTTGAGAAAGTGATTAATCCCCTGGCCACAGAGAAGCAAAATGACAACGTGGATAAATACCTTGTCTTTTAATGCATGTTTTTAAGCGACTGTGGCTAGTCACAGCAGAAACTGTAATGAGGGGTCTGTGGAGAATGTTTCTTCAGAACAAACCAGAAAAGCATTAGTGGGAATGTAAGAAAATGATAGTGGTCCCAGAGGAATTTCCTTTCTTCCAGGGTTACACTTTGAAGCTTTGAATTCTGAACTTTTGAACTATGTTGGCTTTATCTTGTCCCTTTGGAGAGATTTGCAAGGTACTCATAACACTCACTATAATTATATTCTTAAAAATTAAAGTTAATAGTACGAGGATTTTCAAAAAAATTATCTTTTTTTCAACAAATTATACAACTAGCACACACACACACACAAAGTCCTTCTAATATAATTAGTTCTATCACAGCTTAAGAAAATACATTCTTCTTTGTTATATCTCCAAAGCCTCTAATAATTTATAATAAAGCTTCTAAGTCATTACCAGAAGCTGGAATACTCTCTTTATAACTAGGAAAAAGACATAAAGGAAAAGCTAAAAGGGTAGAAATCAAGAGAGAAAACCAGCATGTGGCCAGTTGAGGATATACAATTGAGGTTGAATATATTCTTCAAAAGAATTATTTTTAACAAATCTCTTCTCAGTTTGTTATATGATTCAGCAAATGTACTGTTTGGGGTTTTGTGGCTCTTTGGTACTCAGAGACAGAGTACATTAGATTCTCTAAAATAATAAAATTAAGTTATTGGAACAATTTATTGGAACTTAGAGAGTCTCCTGCAAAAAGACATGTCTCTCAAAGACCCTCTATATGCTATGTAGTCCAGTTCAATTTCTGGCTTAGTAGAATGAGAGAAGCCACAGTCACACAGAAGGAGCCTGGTATTTCAATTAGTCATTAAATTTTAAACCTTCCTTATTTTCCAGAGGAATATTTTAGCATTGTTTCTATATTTACATGTTTATATATTGATTATAAAATTTTGTAGTAGGTAAGGTCAAATTTCCTAGCCACCTTCTTGAAATTCTATTTTTACTTATTTTCAAAACTCACTGAACCAGTTGATAGTTTCACCTTACAGTTAAGAAAGTGTCTTTGACTTGCTTCAAGTCTTTATGTAATAAATGTATAAAACTCCAAATGCTATAATATCAAGACATACATTACCTAGATTAAAACATAAATTAATGATAAGCTATCTATGTTGGGATAAAACTGAGACTAATTACACAGTTATGTAGCTGCCACTGAATTAACTTTTAAAGATTAAATGGGAAATATCAATTCTTGAAAAATGTAAGCCACTGAAACAGCATTCTAAAATATAAACCTTGTTTTTAAAAGGATAATCTACCAAACAATAGAGAATATCACATGCTTAGTTGACAGTATTCATCAATCATTGATGAAATTATAATATTTATGATGGTTTTCTGGAAAACAACACAAACTTGATGAAAACTTGCTTATAATAGTATACCATCCTCAATTTTAAAAGTTGAGATATTCAAGATTTATTCTTCACTAGAAGCTAGTGGAAAAAGAAAGAACAAATTGTCAGACATTTCTAGAAAACACATAAAAAGTATGAATCATTGTCTTAATCATTGTCACTTAACTAGACTATCTGTTATTTTGTCATTCAAATTTCATATTTACATATATGACTCATAAATGTGAGAAACAATAATTTAACTATTGGTTTTATGCATGTTATAGTTATATAAATTCCCTGAAAGGAGACATTGATTAGATCATTGTGAGAGTTTCATAATATGTTAATATATATTATATATATTAACAATATGTTATGAACATGCATTCTGGCTAAATTAAAAAGCTATAGATGGTTTCTAGAACATTTAGTTACATATAATGATATTAGAAATTTCACAAATACAGAAACATCTATAAGACCAATATATAAAACGCTGTTTCACATATATCTTAGAGAAATTTACCTTAAATTAATTTTCTATGAATAAGTTCTCTCTCAATGATTATTGAATGATTATGAGAAATATTTTAAATTTATACATGTTTGCTTGAGTGCAACAAGAAATTTAAATATTCAAATTCTGTCAAGCATCTTCTAATTTACTTTAAATTTTAGGAAAAATATAAACATAAGCAAAAAACAAAAACAAAACAATATGTAAACCTTTCAAAGTCAAGACTTGAAAGAATCTTGACCACATCTCTAGTATTACAAACAATGTAAGACTCTTGAGATCCACTTCCTGTTGCTAAACTCTCAGTGTCTAAAATGGAAATAAGCAATCTTAAGAAGTGGAAAAGACATTAGGAAACAAAATCTACATTGTAGAGTTAGTCTTCAATGTTTTTCTAAGTTTATCTAATGTACTACCTGTGCATGTATACTTCTGAATGTGTCCCTTTATCTTTACATTCATCAGTATCTCTATCTATATGATGGGCACAATAGTAGTCACCTTACTAGTTTGATGTGAGGATTAGAGAATTTGTATAAAAAGTGGCCATAAAAAACCTGTGGGCTGTGATGGACTCATAACAAATAGTAGATTTAATGCAATGTTTTCTCTCTGCTTGCTATAGAAATAACTGTTGGTTGATGTTGTGGGGTCTTTGTGCTTAATGCAAAGCCTTGTTACAAAGATGTCTCAAACAAAATTGTGATGTGTTGATGAAAACCTCCTTACACTTTAAACCTCTTTTTGTAACCATGATAAACATAAGCAATATTGTATGAAGCTACTGTTTAATGGTTAGTTGGTCTCATTTAACCCTAACAAGAATCCCAAGATGAAAGCATTATCATTAACCTCATTTTACAGATGAAATACTAAAAACTGAGGAGTGGTGAAAAGAGTAGTCACATATGGAAGTCACATAGCTGGCAAGTGAAGAGTTAGGATTTGATCACAAACCCTCTAATAGCAGTGACCAAGCTCTTAGTTGTTAAACTATTACCTCTTCTACCTCTTATCCTCCCATCATCAGTCATGCATTTGTTTATATTCCCTCTTTTCTGCATCCTTAATTCTCGATGTGAAGATTCCAATATCAGACATAAAAAGATTATGGTAGATAGATTTAAAGCATACTCAGTCTCAAGTTCTGGCTCTGCCACTAACTGCCTTAAGACTTTGGAAAATTTTACTTAACTACCCTGTAATTTAGTTTCTTATAACAAAATGAAAAAAAATGGAAATAACACAGATACAACTCTGAGCACAATGCTTGGCACATGTTAGAGGCTCAATAAATATTATATACATATCATTTACAGTTTTGTGTAAATAAACCATTTGTCTCTGCACTTTAAATTATCTTTATGACTCATAAAAGATTTGCCTAGTTAAGTAAATGTAAGAAAGGGCAAGTAGGAAAAACTTATAGATATAGATAGTTCTTCACCAGTACCTACAAAAAGAATAATAATTAATATTTAATAATAATGTATGTATCATAAGCAATGGTGTAGCAATTACCTTTTGAATAGTGACATTGTAAAAGTTTCTTTACAGAAATGTCTAATTCTTATAACAAATTAACAAAGTTATATATATATATATATATATATATATATATATATATATATATTATAGACATGAAAGAGCAAATTCAGATAATTTACTTCTTGCCAAAGGTTACACAGCTATTAAGTGTTAAAGTAAGAATTTGGATTCTGAAACATATATCCTTTCTGTTCTAACCTTTCTCTCTACACAAGTATAGGAATATACAACTTCCCCGTGGTAGGAGAACTGATGCTGCAATATAGCTATGCAATGACTGAGGAATGAGAGCTGGAATATTTGCAGATGTCTATGTAAAGAAAGCAAACACAAAGGCAAGGCGAGTCCAGGAAAGCTGAGACTACTGATCATCAAAGTATAGCTTTACACATCCATAGTTCTATTGCAGTTTCAAAGGTCAGCTTGCCAGCATATGGGTAATTTCTACCCATAGCAGTGATATTTAGATTGTCTAGATTTACCTGACACTGAGTGTGAAGGAGATCTCAACTATAACCCAGAAGATGAATGGTAGCTTCAGGCTAATAAGTAGGAGATTCTCCTTTTCATTCCTTCTCCCCAATTCTTATCTCTCATTGAAGAATACTGTAAGCTCAAGACTGTTGCTGACCCAGTGATTGTGTCTACTTTCTCTTGTATCCACTTACTCATGAGTCACTATTCCTCGCATATCTGTAGGAGCTGTTTTGGAAATAGCAAAAGAATGAAGCTTAAAGTCCACTTGGGAATCAAAGGTATTTAGAAATGATATATTTATAATAATTAACAACAAACTGGTCTGTGGAAATGTTTTCAAGTCACTGAAGAGGTAAACTAGTAACCAATTTCTTTGTATAATAACTACATATCACCAACAATAAGTCTACACTGCTTGCTGCCAATAATTTTAAGTAATATACAGTTTGTTACTTCCTAGATCATCAAAAAACTGAAAATAGTAGAACCAGTCCTATTATACAGTGTAGAAAAAAATACTATCATTGTAAAAGGAATAAAAGAATCTGATAGAACAACCTATATCAGTCATCTAATCCAATCTTATCATTTTACTTAAATGCCAACTAAAGCAATGAAGATGATATATTTGCAGTACATTAAGAGCTAGATAAAATTCAAAAGATCATCAAATAATTTGATCAATCATTTAAACTTTAATGTAAATTAAAATCAGTGTGATGTTAACCTTGATACTGTTCATTTCTTTCCTAATGACCACACATATGAGAAGCAATACTGAATTCTCAAAATTTCCAAAGAACATTCATAACCTTCAACAATGCCACACTTCACTGTTTAAATTGTTCTCCTATGGTAAAATTCCCGTCTGATATTCATCTTTCAAGTTGAACTCTAAACCATATTTTCTTGTTCTGTTCTTTTCACTTTGAGTGAAGTGACCAGTCCTTTGTCTCTGTATTATAATTAGCCTTGAGTTCAGTTTGCACTGGAGGCAAAGAGAGAATAAAATAAATGTTACAGAATCTGAAATTCATTCTGACTTTTTGTTTCTTTTGCTGTTCTTCATAAGATTTATGCTTGAAACTTTAATTTTCCAGGTTTTAAATATCCATACCCCTTTATAGCTTTTCAGCACTTTGAAAATTAAGATTTTTTGTTCGTTTGTTTGTTTTTAATTTATAGGCTTCCTCTGGGGACTAGGAAAAACAAAAGAAAATGACTGGGAAAAGAAAAATAGTTATTTGGACAATTTTATCACTTTCTATTATATATCTTACTGCTTTATTGTCTATAAAAGTTTAAGTAGTGTTAATAAGAGTGTAGAGATCAAAGATCCAATTATTAAATTTGTCAAATTCTCTATGAAATATCTGAATAACAATTGGTCTAGAGGAAAAGCTTGTATAATTTATGGAACTCATTTCCTTAGAATAGCTCTATATAGTCATGGAGCTTCATCAATGCTAACTCATGGAGCTTCATCAATGCTAATTATACTTTTAATCATGTGCAGAGTTTAATGTTTTAAATAATTTGCTTCTTTCCTTTATCTTGGTATATAAAGGAAAAACATAAACATAGTTTCTTAATTTGTAAATTGATAGCTGACAAGTTTTTAAATAGTTATGCTTAAGATCCATGCACCAAAAAGTTTCTGTTTTCAAGAAGCATTCTTAAAAAAAGGACATTTTGAAATGTGTACTTTTTTAGCTATCATATATTTGAATTTATTTTACATTTTCATCTGAGATCTTAAGAAAATTTTAGCTAGTGGTTTTTGTCTGTGACACATTAGCTTATAAAAAAAAATGTTTAGAACTATGCATGGAAATTTTGATTCAGTAGGTTTTCTTCTAACAAACTTCACAGAAAATTCTGATTCGCCTGGGTTAAAAACCACAGTCCTAAAGAAATTATCTGAAAATGGCCTCCAAATTGACCCAAGTTAAAATTTTAATGAATGTTCTTAGTTTGTTTGTCAACTATGCCCAGTGTTCATATACAATATACCAGTCAATGTTCAAATTACTGTCTTAGATAAACTACTGGTTGGTTAACACACGATATAACTTCTATCATGTAGAGAAGATTAGATTTTAATAAAATGAAGTTCTGAAAAAGTTTACAACATTTTGTTTTTTTAATTATCTACTCAATCTCAGGACTATAATGTTAATTTATATTTTTACAATGTAAATCTTTCTACAGTTTTTAATTTAAAAATGTTTATTTCTACTTTTTTGGTATTAAAAAGTTATTATAATGAATGTTCTGTAAGTAAATTACTTAAATTATGGAATGCTGTGATAATGTATATACTAACAGATGTGGTATTACCTTTATACCTTAAAGAGCTGTTTATGCTTTCTTAATTCACAGGAACTCTATTTAAGGTCCACTTTAGTTAGGTGTGAGGATTCATCATCAAGTATATATTTAAACATTTTTTCTTACTTAAAATAATTTTAACTCTTGAAACCAGAGACTTCAAAAATGAGCCATAATGTGGAAATTTTAAATATATTTTAAATTAAAACAATTAATGAATGTTATATATTTAAATTTAAGCATATATACAAGAATATGCATACATTTATAAGGGGATAAAGAGAAGTAATCAGTATATTGTTGAAATTCAAAGTAATTAGAAAAAGATTAACAACTCACATCAACAAGAAATATGAAGATATTTCTATTGTAAGTACTTTTAAGTTTTTTTTTTTCCAATATTTAGCTATGGTCACTGTGTGGATATTCATTCTTATATATTGCCTTTGTGGAATGCGCTTTAAAAAATAATTGTAACTAAAAGTAAGTGACTCTTTTTGGGAGACTTTGTGTGTAAATTTTGCATTGTAATCTCTAAGATTAACCATCCCTTAGGAATAACAAATTGATAAGAAAACTCAAGAACAATCTTTGAGTAATTTTCTTCTGTGTAATCAGTCAAGTGATATAATTCATAATTTTGTTTCTCTGAGATACTTGGCAGCATGTGGCAAGATAGCAGAGTAGACAAATCTATGCTCACTCTTCTCATGACCAGATCAAAATTATAATTCAATTATAGAATAATCAACACAGAGAACCATCTGAAGTCTAGCTGAGCCAAAGTCCTGTAACTAAGGATATAAAGAAGCAGCCATGTGGAAACTTGTAGGAGAGTTGGAGACCTGAATGAGTTAGTCTTTCACTCATGTGTGGTGGTTAAGTATCTGGAGAGATATTTTGGCTGTTGAGGTTCATTCTTATGAGCGAGGGGTCCCCGCCCCACACCAGAAGGAAGCAACAGCAGATTAGATGAAGCAGAGGATTGAATCAGTGACTTTGAATACAAGGTAGCATAGAACCCCCAATTGTAACAGCAAAAAGAAAATATAAAAAAAAATGAAGATAGTTTAAGGGACTTCTGGGACAACATCAAGAGTAACAGCATTCACATCATAGAGGTAGCAGAAATAAAAGAGAGAGAGCAAGGGATTAAGAACTTATTTGAAGAACTAATGATGAAAAACTTCTCTACCTTACAAAGGAAATAGACATACAACCCCAAGAAGCACAGAGTCCCAAACAAGATCAATCCAAAGAGGCCCACACCAAGACAGATAACAAAAATGCTAAGGGTTAAAGGCAAAGAGAGAATCATAAAAGCTGCAAGTAAATAACAGTTAGTTACCTACAAGAGAGCTCCTAAAAGACTGTCAGATGAATTCATAACAGAAACTTTGCAAGCCAGAAGGGACTGAAACAAAATATTCAAGGTGATGAAAAGCTAGGACCTATACCCAAGATTACTATACGAAGGACAGATAAAGAACTTTCCAGGCCAGAAAAAGTTAAAGGAGTTCATCACCACCAAATCAGTATTACAAGAAATGTTAACAGAACTTCTTCAAAAAGAAGAAGAAAAAAAAAGAGAACATAAATATAAATAATAAAATGACAATACATACCTATCAATACGCACTTGAAATGTAAATGAATTAAATGCTACAATCAAAAGATGTAGGGTGACTAAATGGATAAGAAAACTAGACCTATACATATGCTGTCAACAACAGACTCACTTAAGATCAAAGGATACACACAGATTGAAGATAAAGAGATGGAAAATGATATTTCATGCAAATGGAAACTAAAAGGAAGCTAGGGTAGCAATACTTATATTGGACAAAATAGACTTTAAATCAAATGCTATAATAAGAGATGAAAGACATTTTATAACAATAAAGGAATCAATCTAACATGAAGATATAACTCTTGTAAACATTTAAGTATTCAGTGTAGGAGCACCTAAGTGCATAAAGCACATATTGACCAACATAAAAAAAAGAGATTGGAGTAATACAATAATTGTAGAAAACTTTAACACCACAGTAACATCAATAGTTAAATCATCCAGACAAAAAATCGACAAGAAAACTGCAGCCATAAATAACACATTAGACCAGATGCATTTGATTGATATTTTTAGAGCATTTCACCCCAAAGCAGCAAAAAATACATTTTTTTCACATGCACATGGAACACTTTTGAGGTTAAACCACATGTTAAGCCACAAAACAAATCTCAATAACTTTAAAGGATTGAAATCATATTGAGCATCTTCTTTCACCACAATGGTATGGAACTAGAAATAAATTACAAGAAGAAAACAAAAACTCACAAAGATGTGGAGGCTAAATAATATGCTACTATACAATAAATGGGTTTACAGTGAGCTCAAGGAATCAATCAAAATATACCTTGAGATAAATGAAAAAGAAAACAATAACCCCAAATCTATGAGACACAGTGAAAGTAGTACTAAGAGGGAAATTCATATATTTTAATACAGGCCTCCCTTAAGAAACAAGAGAAATCTCAAATAAGCAATCCATACCTAAAGAAACTAGACAAAGAATAACAAACAAAGCCAAAGGTGAGCACAAGGAAGGAAAGAATTAAAATCAGAGTGGAAGGAAAGGAAGAGTCTAAAAAAATAAATAAATAAAAAGCAATACAAAAGAGAAATGAAACTGAGAGCTGGTTATTTGAAAAATATATAAAATGATAAACTTCTAACTTGACTCATTAAGAAAAAGAGAGAGAACCCAAATAAATAAAATCAGAAATTAAAGAGAAGTGACAACTGACAGCCCAGAAATACAAATGATTATAAAAAATATTATGAACAATTATATGCCAATAAATTGGACAATCTAGAAGAAATGGTTAAATTTATAGAAACATGCAATCTTCTAAATAGGGATCAAGCAAAAACAGAAAATTTGAACAGACTAATAAATATTAATGAAATCGAACCAGTAATTAAAACATTCCTAACAAACAAAAGTCCTGGACTGGTTGGCTTCACAGGTAAATTTTACCTCACATTCAATGAAAAATGTATATCTATTCTTCTCAAACTATTCCAAAATATTGAAGAGGAGGAAAGGCTCTTAAACTCATTTTACAAAGCCAGCATTATTACCCTAATTCCAAAACCACACAAAGACATTACAAATAAAAGAAATTATAGTCCATTATCCATGATGAACATAGAGGCAAAAATCCTCAACAAAATATTAGCAAATTGAATTCAGCAGTACCTTAAAGAGATCATATACAATGATCAAGTGGGATTTATTCCTGAAATGCAAAGTTGATTCACTATCTGAAAATCAATTAATGTAATACATCATAAAAAAAATGAAGTTATCCAAGATAAGGATTCCACTCACCAGTTGTATTTAACACAGTATTTGTTTTCAATAAAAACTATATGATCATGTCAATAGATATAGAAAAAGCATTTGACAAAATCCAGGATCCATATATGATAAAAACTCTAAACTAAGTGGGAACAGAAGGAACATACATCAACATAATAAAGGCCAAATATGACAAACTCACAGCTAACGTTATACTAATATGAAAAAGCTAAAAGTGTTTGTCTTAAGATCAGGAATAAGACAAGGATGTCCACTATCACCACTTTATTTAATATATTATTGGAAGTCCTAACCATCAGACAAGAAAAATAAAGAGAAGGCATCCAAAATGGAAAGGAAGAAGTAAAACTTTCATTACTTGCAGATGACATAATACTATACAGAGGGAACCTTAAAGAGTCCACCAAAAACTATTAGAACTAATCAATGAACTCAGTAATGTAGCAGGATATAAAATTAATAGTCAGAAATCAGTTGCATTTTTATAAACCAATGATGAACTATCAGAAAGAGAAACCAAAAAACAATATCATTTACAATTGCTTAAAAAAAAAATACCTAGAGAGGAGCATGGCAGAGTGAGAGATGTTCTCAGATCTCTCCCCTTGAAATAACAATAAACAAAACATCTAAAACTCAACAAATAACACCCAACCTGCACACGAGCACATCTAAAGGAGCGATCTGCACATAAGAGCTACCACAGAAATTGAAAAAACAACTAGATCAGAAGAATGAGTTCTTTAGCAAGGAAATCGAAACCCTAAAAAAGAACCAAATAGAACTTCTGGAGATGAAGAACACACTAAAAGAAATGAAGAATGAAATAACAAGTTTGGGAAATAAAGTTGGAAGAAAGAATCAGTGATATCGAAGACAGAAATCTAGGAATAAATCAGAAGGAAAAAGAGAGTGACTGAAGAATAAAAAATAATGAAAGAGAAATAAAAGAACTAGCTAATACTATCAGGAAAGGAAACATAAAAATAATGGGTATTCTAGAAGGGGAAAAAAAGAGCAGGAATTAGAAAGCATTTTCAGGCAAATAAATGAAATTTAAAACAGACAAACAATAGAAAAATACATGCAACAAAGAGCTGTTTTTTTGAGAAGGTTAATAAAATTGAAAACCCCTGACTAGACCCAGTAAAGAAAAAAGAAGAAGGTCACAAATAAACAAAATCATGGAGGAAAGAGGAGAAATTATGACACACATCATAGAAATACAAAGGATCATACAAGAATACTATGAAAAATTGTATAACACCACATTTAATAACCTAGAAGAAATGGACAAGTACTTAGAAAGATACCACTTTCCTAGATTGAATCAAGAAGAACCAGAAAATCTAAATAGACCAATCAGCAGTATTGAAATTGAAACAGTCATCAAGAACCTACCAAAAATTAAAAGTCCAGGACCAGATGACTTCACCAGTGAATTCTATCAAACATTCAAAGATTTAATACCTATTCTCCTCAAACTCTTCCAAGTAATCAAAGAGGAAGCAATAATTCCTATCTCATTTTCTGAGACCAGTATTACCCTGATACCAAAAACTGGTAAAGATAACATAAAAAAAGAAAACTATAGACCGATATTTCTCATGAACACAGATGCAAAAATCCTAAATAAGATACTAGCAAATCGAGCACAGCAACATATTAAAACGATTTTACACCACGATCAAGTGGGCTTCATCCCAGGGGCACAGGGATGGTTCAACATATGCAAATCCATTAATGTATTATGCCATGCAAATTAAAAAATAATAATGATATGATCATATCAATAGATGAAGAAAAAGTCTTTGACAAGATGCAGCATTCATTTATGATCAAAATACTTCACAAAATCAGTATAGAAGGAAAGTACCTTAACATAATAAATGCTATATATGACAAACCCTCAGCCAACATTATACTTAATGGTGAAAAACTAAAAATATTTCCTCTTAGACCAGGGACAAGACAAGGCTGTCCACTATCTCCACTGTTATTCAGTATAACACTGGATGTCTTAATGAGTGCAATCAGGCAAGAAAAAGATATAAAAGGCTTCTAGATAGGAAATGAAGAAATTAAACTGTCACTATTTTCAGGTGACATGATTCTATATATAGAGAACCCTAAAGACTCCACAAGAACACTACTAGAAACAATAAGCAAATACAGTAAAATTTTGGGATACAAAATTAATGTTCAAAAATCTATAGCATTCCTATACTCTATTAATGAATCGTCAGAAGAAACAGTGGAAAAAGTAATTCCTTTTGCAATTGCAACGACAACAAAAAAAATACCTAGGAATAAATCTAACAAAACATGTGAAGGACCTATGTAATGAAAACTGTAAGACCCTATTAAAAGAAATTAATGAAGATACAAAAAAAATGGAAAGATATTCTGTGTTCTTGGAATGGAAGAAACAACACATTTAAGATGACCTTATTATTACCTAAAACATTATACAGATTTAATGCAATCTCCATCAAAATCTCAGTGGCATTTTTTAAAGAAATAGAACAAAAAATATTCAGATTTGTACGAAAGCTAAAAAGATCTCGAACTGCCCAAGCCATCCTGCGATAAAAGAACAAGGCTGGAGGTATCATTCTGCCCGACTTCAAATCATACTACAAATCATACTTCAAATCAGACATACTTCAAATCATACTACAAAGCAACAGTAATCAAAATAGCGTGATATTGGCAACAAAACAAACACATGGATCAGTGGAACAGAATCGAGAGTCCAGAAGTAAACCCATATTTATACGGGCAAATAATTTTCGACCAAAAAAAAAAAATTATACAGTAGAGAAAGGAAAGCCTCTTCAATAAATGGTGCTGGGAAAACTGGAAAGCTATCTGCAAAAGAATGAAACTAGACTGTTTTCTATGACCACACACCAAAATTAACTCAAAATAGATTAAGGACCTAAATACAAGACCTGAAACAATAAATTGTGTAGAAAAAAAATAGTAACTAAACTCATGGACCTTGGACTTAGAGAGGATTTTATGAATTTGACCTCAAAGATAAGGGAAATAAAGGCAAAAATAAATGAATGAGACTACATCAAACTAAAAAGCTTCTGCACAGCCAAAAAAATTGTCAATGTGTTAAAAAGAATATCATCTGAATGGAAAAATACATTTGCAAGAAATGCCTCTGATAAGGGTCTAATATTCAAAATTTACAAAGAATTCATACAGCTCAATAAAACAACAACAACAAATTCAATTAAAAAATTGGCAGAGAACCTGAACAGACACTCTCCCAAGAAGACGTATAAATGCCAGCAAAAATATCAAACATATGAAAGGATGCTCAACATCTCTAGCTATTAGGGAAATGCAAATCAAAATCACAATGGGATACCATCTTACACCTGTTAAAATAGCTATAATCACCAGGACAAGTAATAACAAGTGTTGAAGAGGATGTGGAGAAAAAAGAACCCTCATACACTGCTGGTAGAACTGCCACTCTGGGAAACAGTATAGAGATTCCTCAAAAAACTAAGAATTGATCTACCATATAATACAGCAATCCCTCTACTGGGTATTTATCCCAAAGCCTTGAAAACTCATATCCAAAAAGATATTTGCACACTGATGTTCACAGCAGCATTATTCACGGTGGCCAGGAGATGGAAGCAACTGAAGTGTCCTACAACAGATGATTGGATAAGGAAGAAGTGGTACATATATACAGTGAAATATTCCTTGGCCATGAAAAAAAAATGAAATTCTACCACTTGCTATAATTTCATATTTCTCATAATTTTACCACAGAATAGACCTAGAGGTGATTATGCTAAGTGAAATAAGTCAGACAGAGAAAGACAAATATCATATGATTCCACTTATATGTTAAATCTAAAAACAAAATAAATGAACAAATAAAACAGAAACAAAACTCATAGATACAAAGAACAAATTGATGGTTGCCACATGGGAAGAGGGTTTGGGGGGACTGGATGAAAAAGGTGAAGAGATTAAGAAGTACAAATTGTAGTTACAAAATAGTCACAGGGATGTAAAGCACAGCTTAGTGAATATAGTCAATGAGATTATAACAACTATATATGGTGCCAGGTAGGACTAGATTTATCAGAGATAATTTATATATGTCTAACAACTCTGCTGTACACTTGAAACTAATATAATGTTAAATGTCAACTCTAATACAAAAAAAAAAAAACTATGTAAAATCTCAATTTTCTCTAACATTTTCTAAAACAAAGTATAGAAAGCAAACCATTAAGACATTGTTTCAAAAAGATATATAAAACAACAAAACAAAATGGATGAATTATGAGAAATATGAAGTGGAATGTATGCCCTGAAGCATTTTGAACTCATGATTTCTGGTTTACTTTTACAGCATTTTCCTTCATATGCTTATCAACAAAGAATCACTTTATACTTTTAAAGTGACCACTTCTTTTAGTCACTCACATACATTCAAATAAAAAATTAAGTTCAAAGAAACAGAAAAAATATTTTTCTTATTTTTAAAATAATTTATCTTCCATTACTTTTTTAAATTCAGGATATAAGTAAAAAATGAACATAAAAAAACATAAGTTTATGTGGCTGGCAGGGATGCACTTGTACCATTAATCTCTAATGAGAGAAATTTAGCATCCATGAAGTATTTGTCAGTTCTCTGCAATAGAAAACTACCTATGAGCACGGTCTTTGAACAATATATTTACTCTGACTTCTCTGCTACTCACGCAAACAGTGTCACTTCACTATTCAATGAAACAGCCACTAAATTGGTCCTTCACAATGGGTCTGAGATCAATAACTAATTATGAAAACTGATTAGTTTGCACCAGAGTACTAGACAGTTCCAAATTTTGCCAGAGGACATAATCAGCCAGTAAATAGAGGTAATAGTGCACTAGTAATAGGTCGGCAATACAGCCCAAATCTACCATAAAATGTTTCCCACAAAGGGTGATTTGTGTCTTTATAAGAAACTTTACTTGTAAATAAAACTTTTTTTTTGATGTTGAAATAAAGCTTAGTTTTATTATGTTACATAGCTAGTTAATAAGAGTTGTTTGTAAATGAATACTAATAAAGCTAGCAAGCCCAGCTTTGGGTGAAGAGCCATAGATATTTTTATACATCTTGGTTGGTTGTGAATTCCAGATGTTTCCAACATGAGAAATGGTTATGTTCTAAAATTTAATGTTGTATTGCTGGCCATTTAGAAGATATATCTTTCTATTAGATGGGAATGTTGCTATGGAGAAAACTGTATGTCTAACCTAAAAGAAGAGATGGGGAGGGAATTGTGTTCAAGTAAAGAATATTAATTATTTCAATAATTGAAAAGATAGCAAAAAGATAAACATTCACAAACACTTCCAGAAAGCATATGTGAATGCATCATATACTAAAAGGATGTTTTAGCCTCTTACGTTGGCTTTGTTTTTGCTTCTTTAACTGACTATGTGGTTAAAACCTGACTACTCAATTGTAATGTGAACTGACACTAAACTCAATATATAGCTTTAAAAATCATTCCAAATGTGTAAGCTATAGTTTAGCAATTGCTGGAGGATCCATGTTAGGACTGTGATAAAATGTAACTTCAGAAAGTTGTGGTTAAAATAGGCTCTTTTTAAAGTCTGAGACAGTTGGGATTCCACGGGCAAAGTCCACAGAAAGGGCATATGATGCTCATAACATAGCACTTCAGACTGAATTACTACCATAGAGTTGCATCACTTACATTGCAATTTTAAATGCGTACACTCCATGCAATTTGATGCCTAAACTTGAGCTGACAGAGGAAGAACAGACAGATAAAAGTCACAAACTATATTCCTAACAGATTATTTGTTTTAATTCAGGGTAGGATGTAAATTCTTAGAAAGCAGATTGTTATTTAGAACCTCAAGCCACCTTCAATCATCCATTCGTTCAGTGGATGAAAAGGCAAACAAATGAGAGTCTCTCAAGACTTTAGCACACAATGGTGGCAGTGATGAGACAAAGCTGTTAGTCTAGAATATTTAATTCACTGTAGTGATGAAACTAATATTTATTCATTTCTTTTTTTCATATTCTAAAGGACAACATTTCACCCATAATTCTACTTTGAAAGAAAAACGCTCAGGAAGAAAGAAAAACAAGTGTGAGGAAAGAGATAATGAAAAGGAGAGGGAGCTCCTTCCTTTGGGTTTTAACTCCCCTCAGAGAAAATCCATGTGGATAAGCTCCACTTTTTCTTCTAATCTGTGGCCTTGAACACAATGTCTTCAAGTTTATTTCAAGTTTATCCAGAGTTAAATCTTACTACTTTTTTTTAAACCAAAAGTTAATTTTATTAGAATCACTAGATACCTGTGTACATTAGCTGCTATCGATACTTTGTGAATTAGTTGGAAAAACTCACAGATAATGTTGACCCAAATATTAAAGAAACATTCTAAGTCCTAGTAAAATACGTAAGAGGTATTCTAATGTTTAATATATTTAATATTGAAAATATGATGTTAATAAAACTGTGGTAAATCAGGGAATGGGAGTAATAGAAAAGAATATTCAAAGGAGCTAAATTTAGTTTTCTTTTCTAAACATGAGAATATTGGAAGCAAAATGGACATAAAAAGCAAATGAAAATCACAATATAAATAGACGATCCTAACTTTTATCTGGTAAAAGTTCATTTTTATTTCTATCACTAGAAACAAACAAAAAAAGTAACAGACTAAAACATTTCAATAGTTGCTTCACAAAAATATTGATATTGTATAAGCAGATGGTATATTTAAATTCAGATATTAAACAAATATATCCTTAAACAGGGGATTTAAAACAAAGGTCTAGATTCTAGTTTTGGGGTACAATAGTTTATCATTTGGAATTTCATTTTTAAAACTGTGACATGGTAATTATGTAGACACTAGTTGTTAAGATTACCTTAGACCAACACTTCACAGCTCTCCCATTTCCCAAACTTGTCTCATTATAGCACTATTCTATTGTGTTATTAAAAAAGCAAATTCTTCCGTGTTACTCTGGAGATTTTAGTTCAGTAGTTCTGAGGTTGAAATATAGGGAGTTATTGCTTAAAGTCTGTATAGTTCCTGTTTAGAGTGAAGAAAATGTTTGGAAACAAATAGAGCTGATGGTTGCAAAATATTGTGACTGTAATTTATACCATTGAATTGTACATTTAAAATGATTAAAATGGTAAATTTTAAGTTATATATATGTATATATATGTGAATTTTTTTCTAGACTATGTCTGTGGAAATCACAATATTGTTTGACTTTGATGCTAAAGCTAGATTTATAATTATTTTGTCTATCAAGATAATGTAATATTACTATATTCTAAGATGTTAAAGGTCATTTGCATAATGCTCTTGCTTTTATGGCTTTAATGATGGTAAAATTATTCTGAGAACCATTGGAAATTTTATTTCACTGGACAATATTCTTTAGTTAGTTTATCCAAATAACTTTGTTATAAGCAGAAACCCCAAGCTTTTGCTTATTTCCATCATGCCTCTGTGATGATACTCCATTTTTAAGAGTTTGCCTTACAGTTGTGGTCATAAGAGTTTTTCAGTTAATCTGCTCCCAAGTGTGTAGACACAGATATGGTGTTATATGTGATGAAAGAAATATATGCACTTCAGGTGTGACAACTAACTAGACTAGATTGTTGAACTGAGAGTAAGAAAATACATTCAGAGGACTGCTTGCATTTTAAGATTGCACAAAATGATTAATAACGTGTAGTTGCATGTAAGTTATGGTTTATTAGATGCTATTTCAATAGCATTTCCCTAAAATATTGGCAGTTTTCAAAATAAGCTAGTAGCTGATGAAAACCTACTGGGACTTTTAAATGTGCCCTTCTCTGTAGGGCACATTTGCAGATAAATTTTCTTATGCCTAGGCCTCTGGGTTTATGTTTTATATATTGAAAGAAAGTGGTTTTAAACTTGATAAACATTTTCCAATTTAACTCTGGTGTCTAAATATTTATTCTGTTGAATAAATAAATGGATCAGTTGGGACCTATAAATGTCGTCACTGAATTTTCTCTCACTTCATTTTAAGTCACTCAGTACATAGAACTGAAAGATATTTGAGGATAAAAGACAGTCAAGGTTAAGACTACAGCTATATGGCCTTTAAAAATTCCCTCTAGCAAAGAAACTTTTGAGTACAGAATATTCTAGTGGAACAGAACTTGCCACCCTTTAAACGTAAAATGATAATACACATACACGCTCATACACATTAAGAAAGGAGCATATGGTCTTTTATGTTAACCTATTGAGATTAAGGGACAAGGAAGGGTAAGGGGTGTATGTGTGTTGTGTGCATGTGTGCGTGCGCGTGTGTGTGCACACATGTGCACATGCATGTATGTGCACACGGATTCCTGCACAATCACATAGGCACACATCTAGGTCGGTCTTTCCTCACAGTTAACCATAAGCTCTACCAAACATAATATAAAATTGTGTTTGATATTCTGTACTTGCTTAACTAGAAATATAGATTAAAAGAGCCATTTTGCTATAAAATTTCATCTCCAAAGTGAAATTCAACATTCTATCAGGGAAGTACTTGTTGAATTGAAAGTATATTGAATTATGTGGATACCAGCAAGACGTTGGCATCTTTGACCATATAAAATAGATTTGTGGGTTTTTAAGTCTGATCCTTGTCATTCAAGATAAAATTAAGTTTGAGTTAAATGTCCTCAAGTCTTGTTTGTTCCTTAAAGCTGCCTAAGTACACTACAATAGTATTGGTATATTCTGTTCTTTTCTTGTCATCGATTAACACTTAGCCCTTGATTGAGTTGTTACACATATATGTGAGACTTGTGTAATCATTTAGATTGTATCGAGTTTCTTTGATGGTAACAATCATCATCTGTTTGTTACTAAACTAAAATGCACACTTACCAAAAGGTTTTTTCTTTTTGGTATGTATGATTTTCAAGATAAGTGGCATTCACAAGCAGCACACAGCTGAAGTTAGCAGCATCATTCTTCCACAAACTTATCTATTATAGTATGATGTAGTTTTTCAAGGATGAAGAGATGTTAATTCAAGTCAAATTTAAAAAGCCTGGATAAAAGTTTTACTTAATTTCCTATCTAAAAATTGTTAAAATTTTAACATTAGTGATTTGTCATGATTTTTGTCAAAATGGTACTGAATGGCAAAATTTTCTACAGGTTTTGTGGTGAATACTGTCTAAAGTCCCTGGTGTTGATTACATCAAAATGCTAATTAGCATTTCTAATTATCATTTGGCAGAGGTTTAAATAATGGGTGCAAATTTTAGTCAACAAATAAGAAAATTAACATCTGTACAAGTTAAAATAGAATCTGAAAATTTAATTTAATGAAAATTCTCCTTGTTGAACATGCCAGGAAAAATCAAATGTAGTTTTAAAATGTATTGTTTAGTATTACAGACATAGCAACTGAATATTTTATATAGAAATATATACATAAACATGCATGCAAAGAAATACTAAATACGTATAGAAAAAATATGTCTGATAATTGCATAACTCTACAAAGATTTATTTCACAAGTTAGATTTAAAAGTAGCTTATAATAGGAAAGTTGGTTAGTTATGTTCTGATAAAGAAATTATTTATAAACATTGACAATCAACTGTAGTACCAGCTGACTTTAAAAAAAATATTAGTAAACACGGTCAATCAGAACTTAAGCTGTGTTTACAAAAAGTATATTAACTATGTGATGGGATGCCTGCTGCAAATCCTTAATCTCACATACTATTGACTTATACTGATTCTAAGGAACACATTATTTGCCCAAATAAACTACTTGGTATAATTTGCCAAAGTTATGTAATCATGAACTATGTGTAATAAGGAATACAATTCATATCTTGCAGAACACTGATGGCAAAAGGCTGCCACTGAAAACTTGATAAGTCAAGAGTTTCATGGTAACAATGGCGATTTATATGTACTATTTCGGGCTTTGGAATGAGAAAAAAGATATCTGAAGGTATAGCAGTTAGCTGTGAAAAAGGTGAGAATGGAGACAATTTTTGGATCATGGTTTATGTTAGAATTGGAATGGCTCAAATCCTATGGATAGGTAGAATAATATGTTTTTTAAGAGATAATAAATTTATTTAAAAATATATTTAATTAACAAAGGAAGCACAAAGAAGACACTTTTAAATAGAACATTCTGTTCTATGGGGAATAGCAAAAGTGACGATATGAAAATGAAAAATCATGTATCACTTTAAAATGTCAAGAAAAGAATTTAAACCAGTATTTTTTTGTCTCTACACTTTTGCTTCATCTTTGTATAAATGTATACTTAAACATATGTATACATACACACATAACTTCAAGTTCGCTTCTCTTATATTTCCTTTACTGCAGGATGACATATATTTCAGACAAGTAAATATAATTTTAAATATGTGATCAAAATAGTGTTGAATAAACCTAGACTGGAATGTAATGATTGAAGGTTGCACCACTTTAAAATAAATAAGTATCTGTTAGGATGGAAGATAATATAACCAGACTGTTAGTTGATAAATAAAAGGAGGCTTTAAATGCATGAGAAAGAGAATACGAGTTGTAGAAATAAACTTTAGTGCTTAAAATGGAGAAAGAAATGGGTTATGGAATTCAGATTCAGATCACAATAGAGAATTAAGGCCAAGTGTAGCATTGATGGTGATGTAAACTTTCTGGATGCTTATAAAAGCTGATAATTTCTTGACTTTCATTAACTTGATGATAATTATATTATGAGTAAGTGAATATGTTTTCAACTCATATTCTTAAGAAAGTGACAATGAAAAGAAATAAAGTATAATCCCAAGCATAACCTGGAAGAATCAGTTGAGCATGGTCAGATGTATACCCTGGATTATTGCTACTCCAGATGTTGTCCATGAACTACTAACCTGATGAGATGAGTAGAGGAATTGTAAATAAGTGTTTAGAAACCTTATGCAATTGAAATATCTGTGATCTCCTAGCATGTAATTACTTTTCTAATAATCCACTTTTAATGTATTTTACAAAATCCATTATGGTTTGGACATAAATAATAAGACTTCTATCATTATAGATGGCTTCAGAATGAGAATCACTGCCCTAGAAAATGAAGGTTTCATGTGCAAGTATGTTACCCTCATGAGAATTGAGACATAAAAAGACTAAGCAATGTAAAGGCAAATTTTATTCAGGAAAACTTTGGCTTTCTCTTTCAGTAGGAGCTAAAGGATTCTACTGATTGACAGGATGAAGAATTCCTCAATTACTGTTTTATTACCTCTATCAAAGATTACAGTTTTCAAACTAAACACTGTAGAACAAATATTATTATAAAATATTTCATTTTCACCAAAGTTAGGAAATTGTTTAAAAAAAAAAAAGCCCCCAGTAGTGTAAATTCATTAAATTCTTCAACCTCTGTCAATTGCATCCCGAGGTATTAAAAAGATGATCGCCAAACTAATTTGAAAGATTTTAGAGAATTCATGACAGAAAGAGGAGTACTAAAAATGTATGTGTCATTCTAATTTAGAAAGTAGAACACAATAGGTTCAGTTAATTATACTGAGGTTGTTTATGAATGTATTGTGAAAGGCAATACTTACTATGCCCTAATATAATTCATTAAGAGGTGATTTTAGACTAATCTCTTTTCTTGCAATGTTTTTAGACAGTTGTAGCACAAAAACAATTGTAGCACACAGTGCATCAAAAATCTGTTGATTTTGCTTGCATAGTATTCTTTATTGTAGTAACAAACTCAACTCTTACTTTATTGCCTGTCTGTCTCCTTTTTTAATTCATGTTATTTTGATGGAGCCAATCCTATACTCTGGATTCAAGGGCTGACATTTTATCTAAACAAATAAGGGTGATATATGGGATTTTTTTCCCTTGGACTATTAGAAAGATCTACTTCTGTTGGGATTGCCAAATTTGTGAGAATAAACTGGTTGTTATTCTACCATTTCTTAGGGAAGAACAAAATCAATCAAAGGAAAGCAGATTTAAGACATAAAGATAATTTTGGTGACATCATTAGCCCACCTGAAATGAGTTATTTTAACTATTGGACTTTTCAAGTGTTATCCAATTAAGTCCTGTTTCTGGCCTAAGATAGTTTGATTTGAGATTTTTTCATTACAATGGAAGGAATCCTGACTTTACAGCCAGCACAGCTGAAGATTGGTAGTTTGTTTTAATTTGGGGTACAAAAAGAAATATAGGATGAATGTTAAAACAGTTAAGTGAATGGGAAATTGCTACAGTGGCCATAATTAAACTTTGTAATTATTTTAAAATAATATAAAGTTCTCAATCAAATGCAATATAATACATTGTCTTTATCTTTGTCACAGTAAGCATGTTTCCAAATGACCTAGAAGAATTTATGAAAGACAGGGCATTATTTTGGAAGAGTAAACCTGAAAAACTTTTCCATTACAAAGCCTTGGATATATTGGCTAAAATAATGTAATCATGATTTAAAATGCTTATAAGATAGTAAAGGGAACCCTCAAAGACCAAAAATATCATAGCATCCAGAAAACTCAAAAATCTCTTCATGGGAGCTACAACTGTCCTCTGAATGTTTAACAATCTCAGCACCCTAAAGTGCCACGTTTTAACAACTATCTTTGGGACAAGAGGCAAATTTCTGGGCCCTACAAGGTAAACAAGATGGCTCCATTAAATTCAGGACCCTGGAATGACTATACCCAATGTGAAAAAATAAATGTACTCAGAAGCAAAGTCCACCCACAACAATTAGAAACAGAAACGAAGCTTGGCCTAATCTCTGGATTTAAATAAAGGGGATGGGCGGGCAGGGCTCTATGAGAATGCATTATTACATTCCTACCTTCCATCTAGTTTGGAGTTCAAATGTACACTTTCTGCTTCACTCAAAAAACTTTGACTCAATAAATTAAGCCAAAATTGTCCTCGTTGCTAGCACTAGGTTGGGGATGATGAGGGACTGGAAAAAAAAAAAGAAATCAATTCTCTGGAACAACTCCCTGTCAACGTAGACTTTGCAGGATTCGAGTAAAACAGCATGCTTAATTCAAAATTGAAAAACACATGAGGAGACACAAACCAATATGAATAAGAGCTGGTTGCAACAAAAAGCAGGATTGGGTCCTCGAGGACTTTAGATTTTGAAATTATCTGACATGGACCATAAATTATAAATATTTATAATACAGATTTCTCTCAATACCTGAAAGTGGAACATTTCTATGAGAACTTTCACTAAAATAACATAAAGTGAAGAATAGCCAGTTTTCTGAAAGTTTGTGTTATGTCACTTCGCTTTTACGAAAGACGTATACTAGTACCTGTTTTCACTAACTGAAAAAAAAATTTGAACAGGATTTTCACTTTTATAAAAAATGCTGTTACTGTACTCATGTAAATCTTTCAAAAAAGTGAAGAGGTGTAAAACAAATTTTCAGAAAGCGGGGGATACCTGTATTTAAGTGAGTACGAGACAAAAAAAAAATGAAGCAAGAAAAAATTGCTCTCAATAATGACAACAGTAAACATGAATAAATGAAAGTTTAAATTACAATCATTAAAACATCAATGCAGAGTTTAAACAGTAAAATAAATACAAATGGAGAAGTCATGATTTAGAAGATTTAAAATAATTGCTAAGAATGTAGCACAAAAAAACAGAGTTATAAAATATGAATATGTAAGATAAAAAGAGGAGAAAAATTTTAATATGTATATTATTAGAATTCCAGAAACAAAAACTAGTGAAGAAGAAGAAATATAACATTAGAAAAATTCAAGTTGATGAAAATTATAAATGTTCAAATTTAGGAAAAAAAACAAATATCAAGAAAAAAAGTAAAAACAAATCTATACCTATAAAATCTAAGTCGAATTGCAGAAAATATTTGTAGACACAGAGAAAAAAATAAATTATCTACCAAGAGTAAAAATTATACTGTTTATTTACTTTCTAACATGAACAATAAAGTCAGGTGTCCACTAAATTTTTATGTTCAGTTATCATTCAAGAATGAGGAATAAAAAAGATATCAGATAATCTAAAACTGAGAGTTGACCACTCCTAGACTCTTAAGAAAAGAAATCTTAATGATTGTCCCTTAAAAACAAAATAAAATTATCCTATAAAAAAGTTCTGAGATGCAGTAATGATGAGCACAGAAATTTAAAAAAATGGGAAACTAAAAACCAATACGGACTATAAAATAAACATAATAATTTCTAATCTTGGGAAATTAATAACTTTTGTAGAACAACGGCAACACAGTGACGTGGCTTGGAGTAAAAACTATTGTGTTCAGATGTGAATGGTGACAGAGCACAGAACTACACCATATACAATTTATTAAAGGAACTCAAACCTGTTACCCAAGAGAAGACACAACTTTGGAAATAAAATCTACCTTAAATGATTTTAAATGTTGTTATGTACTAGACCATTTATATTTGATTCTGAATCTTACTAGGTAGTAGATCAAGGAATAGTGAAGTACAGATTTCACAAAAATGTAAAGAAAGCTTTGTGTTCCATCAAGGCTATACCAAAAGAGAATAATTTCCTCTTAAAGAAATTATTTCTGGTGTCTAGAGGTGTAATATACAGGTTAAATGGTTGCTTATGTAGGTTTTTATAGAAAGCATTTAGGTACCAAATGGATAGATTAAATATATTGTAATATTTCTTCTGAACAATACTATATGGGACTATGTTTCTAATATATTATGTTTTTCTTTCTTTATGACAAAGGGGTTAAGTATATCAATGAACCAGTAAGATATATATATATATATATATATATATATATATATATATATGTATATATATATATATGGTGATTTATGAATGATGTAAGAATAATAGTTTCCAAATTCTACTACATGTCAAGATGGAGTAACAGAAACTGAATGTATCCTCCCACCTGAGGCAATTAAAACATAGTAAATATATGAAACAATGATTTTCAAGGCACTTGACATCAGGCAAATAAAGACATTAATTCCTGAGAGATGGAGGAAAAATAAAATGCTCCTTATATTTGCCATAGTTTACAGCTGAAGAGAATTTGCAGGCTACGCACAGGGAGGGGAAACCAGGTAGTATCCAGCAGTCTTCCTAAATTGAGGAGATGAAACTGGAAGTTTGGGGAGGCTAGAAGTTAAAGTTCACAGGAAAGGGTTCCAGAGAGAAAAGAGCTCCATACAGAACTTGGGGGATCTGGAGAGAGTTCTCTTCAAGTCTTCAGCTGAGTAGTAATTTGTGGCATATATACAAGATAATTCCCACCACTGGACAAAGAACCATTAAAAGAATTAGAAGAAAAAATTCTTAAGGATCACAAAGTGCTAGGAATAGTTATTGATCCAGCCAGCCTGATCACAAAAGCTCATAATTTAAGAGACATTTGGAAGAGTACTCACAGACAGGTTTTGCTTCACTAGTGCAATAATTAGCCCTAGAATAAACACTGGTTCTACCTAACAAAGCTTAAAAGCAAGACCAGATAGGATCAAATTATTTCCAAGTCACTTAACCACATCTCAGAACACAGCTCAAGAATATTTATAGAAATATAAACATACCTAGCATCTAAAAAGGCAAAATTCTCAATATCTTACATCCAGTAAAATATTACCAGGCATGTAAAAAAGAAGGAAAATACAACCCATAATGTTTAAAACAAACAAATAAAAAAAAAAATCAACCAATAACATCAACCCAGAAATGATATTGATGGTAGACTTAGTAGATGAAGACATTAAAACAGTTTTAACTGTATTCCATATGTTCAAAAGCCAGAGGAAAGATTGAATACATTAAGTATAAACATGAAAGATATAAAATAAGTAGATCAAAATGAATTTGTAGAGGTGAAAACAAAATATGTAAGATGGGAGTAATAGCCAATAAGATATTTTAGAAGAAAAGATTAATGTCTTTGAAGACATAACAATAGAAGTATTCAAAATGAAACACAGAGGAGGAAGAAGACTAAAAAAGACTAAAAGAGCAGCAGTGAGCTATGAGGAAACTTCGAACAGCTTGATATGCATGTAATTGTATTCTCTCAAAAAAGTAGCTATGTTTGGGATGGGGCAATATGCACATTTAAAGAATTTTTTTTTCTAAATTTAATGAAAAATATAAATTCACAGAACTAAGGAGCTCAAAGAACCCCAGGCATATATTCAGAAAAATGGAAAGCTCAATTTTTAGTTTTTTAAATTGATGTATACAGTGATAACAACATTGATAAAAAATAATAATTAATATTAATTGAATGCATATAATATGGAGAATAATTTTGATTTCTTAAGACTTGGTCTCCCACACTGGCACATCAGCACTTCTACCATATTCTATTGTTAAAAGGCATTACAGCACTTACTTAGATTCAAGGGGTTACATAGAGCTTCACTTTCTGGTAGTAGGAATATTTAAAGATCTGTGGTCACATTAATCTGTTCATCTGTCCATACTACATTCCAATATTCATATCAGCTATTAGGACTTGGGTAATCCTAAATTTGGAAATAATATACATAGCCAACCATCAGAAAAAAATTTTATACAGAGTAGTACAACAATTATCCATGGCCATTCAAAAATATTAGGATCACTGCTCTGATTTCACATTGTCTTAAAAATACACTGCTGGGTTTTGAAACAATATAGCAAAGCAGACAAAAAAAACCTTATATATCTCAAATTTTAGTATTTTTATTTCTTTTTTCAACTTAAAACATAACATGTTTTCAATCGATGGCTAAAATTCTTCGGAATATAATTTGGAACTAAAATATCTATGGAAATATAAAATTCCAAACTTCTTTTTCTTTTGTAAAATAAAGCAAATCACTTGTCATTTGTTCTGTGGGAGTATGAAATGAGTGTTGTTTGGGAAAAGTTTATTAATTGAAACTAACAAATTTTTTCTTGTGTATTAAGTAAATACAATTTATTTAATTTGGTTTGAAGTGAAATTAACCTATAATTAACCTTGTTAATTCTGACTTTTAAAATTTCTGATAATTCATTCAGGGTAAAGCTAGCATTTATCTTTTTACCATCTATAAAAATATATTTGCCCAATAAAGTAGAACTATAAAAGTATAAAGTAAATGTATACATGCATACCACTCTGTAGTATGTATACAAAGTGTCTAGAAAAGTATTATTTTTTCAATGACTCAATGACCGTAGTTTATAATGAGACAATTGGGAGTTCAACACAAACAGAACTTTTATTGGGAAAGGTCTTCAACTGCTGGGTTCATTCTAATTGTATGTATTTGGAAATATAAAACTAACAGTTTAAAAATACTTTGACTCTCTATAAACTCACCAAAGTTTTTCTTCAATTAGTTAAACTACTTTTCTAAAGCAAAAAAATAAATGGCTTTGAATTTGCTAAGGCCAGCTTGAATCATTATCTTCCTATTTATTAGTGATGTAATCATAGTTTCAGTTTTCTCCTTGTTTGTAAAGTGGGAGCTACACTACATGTCCCTTATGTTCCTTTAAGGCTTAATAAAACCACATATACATAAACTAATGACATTCAATACACAGTAGGACAATGTGTATTATAAAGATAAGAGAAAAAAAATCTTAATAAACTTTTCCAATATCTCAAAGAACCAGTGGAAAACACTGAGGAGATGGTGGTTTCTCTTTTCACTTGTTGCAATAACTCTATTTTAACTGTAAATATGTGTTTTAGTTATCAATATTTATTGTGCAAAGTCCAGTTATAAAATATAGTAACTGCTTTCTAGGTTAGTAGTTGACTTCAACTATAAAAAAGCAGTAATTTCAAGTTGTACCTTCCAATATGTTTTCCAGAAACTAGTATGCATTTTTCTGACTTATTTAAAGATCCAATTCAAAATTTCATTCTCTGGGAATTTTGGATCACTAAAAGGCAGGTTGGATATAGGGGAAGAAAAATTATAGTTGAATTAAAACTTTAATAAGAAACAGGAAGAGTTCTTTAAATGTTCTTGCTAGGTTTACAGACACAGCTACTAATTTAGATAGCAATGAGTGGTATGTAAAGCTTCAGATAAGGGAGGTTGGAGGATCATGAAAGGGAGTTTCCCAGACAGAAATGCCAGTCCTCTGAGGTAGCTCTTTCAATAAGTTATGTATGGTGTGGATTTCCCAGAAAGGACTAACTCAAAGTCAAACTACTGAAGAAATGCTAAAATAAATTTGAAAGCCCATTTTGTTGCTAACATATTAATAGATCCCATGCTTCTCTACACACAACTGAAATCCTCACATGAGGTTAAGTAAACAAACATCGAAGGAGGAGCATTGCCTTAAATTCCATGTCTTTACAAATATTTTCAATAGGTAAGAAGAAAATAATGTTTCAAAAATATACATAATAATAAAAGTATGCATCTTGAGTTTAAATGAACAGGAATATGACCTTCTTGCCACAATTTGGTGCTCAACATGAGTTAATAAAATAAAACTAATATTTCGATAATGTTATTCTTTTCAGTTAAGAGATGAAAAAAATAGAGTAATAGAAAGTGAAAATTGAAAGGCTTCTTAGAGCTCATCCAATCAACTCCGTATTCTATAAATGAGGGAAATGAAAGAGAGAATTAAGAGAACTGCTCAGTGCCAAAGAGGGAATTGGAATTGGAATCAGAACTAGACCTAGAGTGCTGGACTCCCAGTGTTTTCTCTGAGCCATCCTGATGTATTTCTGTTTGGTCTGTCCCTTGGAGTCAAGGAAATAGGTATGTATAGCCAATGGCACTGAGTATAGGAAATATACGAAGGCACACAAGAGCTTCTCCATTTCCACATGCAGCTGTCATCAGCATGTTGGTAAGTGAGGCCAACACTTTAAATGCCAGTGGGGCCTCCCGTGCAGATTCAGGTGTAAGCTCAGGGGACAGCCTTCCTTTTCTAAATTGAATTTTTTTTTTTTTTTTTTGCTTCTGTAACACATTTATCTCATGAGAAATCTCAGACTGTGGAAATAGGGAGAGCAGAGTAATAAAGTGTACTTGTTAGATTTGAATGTGCTTCTTAGCTCATGATGTTTCACTTGTAAAAGTGAAATGTTTCACTTGTAAAAATGAGGTGTATTTTGCAAATGAAAACCAGGCATTCCACTGGGGCGATAAAAATGTCAAACTTAGAGCTGCTAGGCTGAAAGATGAAAAGAAAAACAAATCAATGAGTTTCAACAAAAAAAAGTTTAAAGTAGAAATTATTAAAGAGTATAATTCTCCAATTTCTAAATAATTAGAAATCTCCTATATAATAATCTAAATAATTCTTTATATACATGAATTTCTTTCATAGCACAATAACTTACCAAAACTTTCAGATATAAAATTGGAGGCAGGATCTTTCTAGAAAATTGAACGATGACATTTATTTTAAAAAGTGAAGGAAATAAGTTTTCTTTTAGATAACTTTTAGTAATATTATTCATTTAATGCTTACTTACTAATTACCTACAGATTACATCCTAGAGAGATAGTCCCTTTTCTAAAGTAGAAGAGATATTATTCTCTAATTTTAAAAGTTTATGTGTTTTAGAATTTTGCTGGTCAGTAAAAAGATTATTAGGCAATTATTATGTATCAGGTATTGGGTTATGCTCCGATAATACTGTAGAGATCAAGTTCCGGTGCTATAGGACAGCCCTGTCCCCAAATGATAGACAAATGAGAATGAGAGACATAGTAATCACAAAGAGATAAATGCTGTGAAGGGGAAGTTTACTGGATCTAAGAGAGTATAATCTCTAGCAATACAGATTATAACACAATTCAAGACTTAGGTAAAGACTGAGCTTTCCAAGTAGAGAGAGCAGCATGTGTGATGACTCAGCTTTAAAAAAACTTGGCTTAATTATTATGGCTTTAAAATTATTAAGGCTGAAACCTTGAGAATTACTGAGAAAATAGCATAAGGTGCTAGAGAAGAAGGCAAAGTTCAGATCATGGAGGACCTTGTGAGTCTAGTTGAAGAACTGATATGATAATGGAATATATTCTAAATATTTAATATAAACTAGTAACACAAAACATTGAAAATTACTTATAATGCTACAGTAACAATAAATTATATAAAAATTCTCCCTTTATTTGTTGTGAAGGCAAAATAGTAAAAGAGGACAAAAGTGGAAGGAAGGAGACCAATAAATTATACTGTAATGTTGACTTGAAAAATGTGGTGATGAAATAGTTCAAGAAGGGCATATGCTGTTGATACATAGTTTGGAGGATTGAATTGACAGCATTTAGTAATGGGGGTGAGGGACACGTTGAAGATGACTCCTAAGCTGTAGACTTCTGGAAAAGCACGACTGGGGAATCATTTACTGAGAAGTAAAAGACTAATGATAAAAAAATATTAAGAAGAAAATCAAGAGTTCAGTGTGAATACATTTAATTGAAAGTGCTTTTGAAAAATCCAAGTACAAAAGTTAAGCAGGCAGTTGATGTACAAATATGAAACTCATAAAAAGCATGTTTGGATGATATCTGAAAATTTGGGAATAATAAGCCTATAAGTGAATTAAAAGCCATTGGAATGGTGGGGTCACCTGGGAGAGAGTGAAAAAGGAAATAAGAACCTTATAAGTGAGATATGCTATATGTAAGATTTATGCCTATTTTGTGCTAATGTTACTAAGGGAATTCATTCTTCTTTCAAATCTGAGTAGCTAGAACTCTGCAGATTGATGGCTATTGTAGTAATTTTAGGATTAAAGTCAAGTCATTGTGAATGACAAAAATAGGTTATTCTACTAAACTGAATACAATCAAAGAAAAAAATATTTTTGATAAAATACATCCAGTAATTTTAGTAAAACAAGCAGATAAATGGAGTTTTGTTTTATTGAGAACTATAATAACTGCTTTAACTTGAGCAAATAGTTGTTTTCCCTGTATTGAGAAAATGTTTGAGAATAACAATTATATTAACGTGGTAAAAGCCATTTAATCCTCCGTTTTGCTGAATAGAGTGCCTTGTAAATAAAAGCCGTAGGTCTAATATTTGACAGTTTCAGAATTTTATATTGCCCCATTGCTCATCTGTCATCCCTACCCCCAAGTTAAATGTTGATACATAAATTAATCTAGAATCTTACAATATTAATATTAGTTCCTATAACAGATTCAGTCAACTGAAGAACTAGCTGGAGTGCAACTTGTTATGTATAATTATGAGAGCATGGGGATATGGAACACTGTGCTCTGTGTTCACGAGTCTTTAGACTTTAGAGGAAAAACAAATTCACAAGAAAGAAATCATAAGCTTATCACTAGTATTGACTCTTCATTTATTAGATTATTTTTACTCATTACAATTTACCAATGTTATAAACTAGAATTTTGACAATTAATTCCACCAAATCACAGAATAAACATGTCTGCTTTATGTTAGCATGAAGATTTATCAAGAAATATCTAAATAACCTCGAGAAAAGTTAGTGAAAAAATAAACATATTTTGAAAACCTAATTAGTGCTAAGTATAGGGCAATTCTTATCTTCTTCATTTTTATTATCATAAAATATCTAAAACAGAATCATGTACCTTTAGCTCATTATATCAGATTAATAGCACATACTGTCGTTCAATTTTATGCCTTACCTACTTTCCCTTCTGGCTTAAGGGGTTCTGTACACTGCCTTCTACTCAGAAAAAGAGTGCAATACTGTTTATTTATGATCGAGCTGCATGTGGCTAACAGTTCTGCGATTAAAAATAAACAAAACAAAACAAAACAAAACTGAAGATTAGCTGGTCAGCCACCAGTGGCACATGTGGTTTTATTCAAATGAGCTGACCATTTACCAATTTCTAGAAGCTTAAAGGTTCAAAGATAAGCAGGTCAGCTGAAAGGAGCAGAGTGAAGGCTATAACCTATAGTCCTATATCCTAAGAGATTGAGCAGAGGAATCAGGTGAGGAGGGAAGTAGGTGAATAAAAGACTAAAAAGATACAAAGGTGATGAAGAGTGCATGATCTCAAGGAAAGAATACTTGCCTTGATTGTTGACTAGTTTTCAGGTGCCCATTTTATGAGATTTGTCAGTACCTAGTTCCACCCTAACTGTTACTGGAGTTAGTCTAGGTTTGTTTATTTTTTCAAATAGAACAAGAAACAGTCCTTAGTGAATATTCTCAAGTGTGTACGTGTGGAAAGAGGCTGAGACAAGAAAGTATGTACAATTATAGCCATCTAGCCTTAAGTGTCATATTGAAGAATTAAAGTCAGTAAAAATATATTTTGTTACAACTACAAAACTGAGTATCAGAAACTTATTGTACATACATGCACTGAGTTTGAAGAATAGGCTAAAAATGTACAATCATATATTTATTTTGATTTCAAATATATAAAAGTGATTTTATTTGGTTAATGGGATTATAGGTTATTATTTTATTTAACTGGCTTTATTTTTAAATTATCCAAAAGAAGCATGCATTGTTTTTCTAATTAGAATAATAAATTATGTAAGAAAGATAAAATATACTTACTATAAATTAAAAGAACAGAATACAGATTATAATAGACTATGATTGTATTTATAATTAAAAAATTAAACTTGGGTAAAAAACTAGAAGGGTATATCTTGATATGACTTCAGTACATTTTTATGGTGGCAGACTAGGGATTTTTTAAAATCTTTTTACTATTTTGCATAGCTTTTCTCACAACATTTAAGTTAATAGGTACCATGATCTGCCACAGAATTTACATGTATACAGTAGATATCTGACATTTTGACATACACAGGTCACTTACTAAGAATATGACAACATAGTGATGAGGCAGCAATTTATTTTGACTAATGTGAAATTATTATGTTCAATAATCTTTCTCAAAACAAAGTTTCTGGAACACAATATAGCAAAGCTTTTAAACAGATGAATTGTCATCCTAGGTATGCCTTAAAATAAATTTTATGCTGCTGAATATTAAACTCCTGAAAGTAGTGGAGTGACATGAAAATACTGGCAGCATCAAACTTTTTAAACAAATAGTATTCCTGTTATAAAATTTTTTTAGAAGAGATAGAATTGTGTCTTTATGATAAAGACACATATAATGATAGCTGATGTCTGGAAGGTATTAGACTGTGGTTATAAAAATCACTATAATTGTAACAGTTCATGCTAGCTCAACTGCACATCTATTCTTCATTTGTCTCTAAACTAATTTGTTCTACATATGAATATATAACCCTCATCAATTTAAAGTGCCATCCCTTGGCTATGTGGGTCATTAAAGGAAATACATAATGTATGAGTTCAACAATCCAAACTTATAGAGGAGAAGGCTTGCTAGCCAAGTGTGAAATCATTGCTACAAAGCTGACTTCTGTAATTTAATCTAAATCAAGCCATGATCACAAATGACTATCAATCAATTCCAGTGTTATTCATATATTTTGTTTTTAACAGAGGTGTTTCATTCACAATTTCGATTCTAATATTCATTATCAAAAAAACTGATATCAGCGAATTATGTGAATAACACTATGAAGTTAAAAACATGTTCTGTACAGCATTGCTTTTCCAAAAGATAAACAATCAAATCCTAAAAAATATGCTGAAGTCATTAGAACTAGTTTTTAAAGAACACAACTCAATATCTGGGATGGCACGATAAGTAGTAAGTTGGCTGTGATAGTAAATCACAGACAATGAGTTAAATAAAACTAAACATTTTCTCTTTTATATTGATACTTTTGGGGGCTATGTAGTATGTAGCATATAAAGAAATTAATGACAATTGAGGAAGGATTATAATATACTTGATGATAATGCTAATACTATGATTTCATTCTTGACTTTTTAACATTTTCCATTTTGATGAATGTTATTTTATATTTCACTTCCTACTCACTTCCTCAAATCTAGTTTCAGTTGCAGAGGTTTAAAAAGAATATCCTCATTTAACAACATAAGTGTATCCTGACACTTAGAAAATCTTTCCAGGATCACTCAGTTTGTTCTTGAATAGTAAGAGTAATAATAGATTTTTCAACGAGGTATATTCATTATCTTTATATAAATGTTCTCTTCCTGTGAACATCTTGAGAGCAGATGAGATACAGAATTTGGGAGACATGAAAGATTGTTTTCAGCAATATGTTTAGGTTTCAATTTTGTGTCAAAAGTGAAATGTAAAAGATTAATTTTTCTATGTCTCCTTCATACTGCATGCAACATATAAGTACTGACTATTGAAAGCTGAGCAATTTTTGCTTAGGTAGTTCTCTTAAATGAATATGAAATCTTAGAATGGAGGTCTGTTTACCTTCAAACTATGTATTTTGTGGGTGTACTTTTGTGCTATAATCAGAAGTATTTTGCTCTTTTTTGGCTAGAAGATTCTTTACAGTTCAAGTGAAGAAGAAAAAAAATAGCTACAGCATACGAAGAGTGAAGGTATTACTTAATACACTGGGGATTACAGTTTCAACATAGACTTGTGATTTACATCTTTTTTCTGTGTGTGTGTGTTTGCATGTGTGTGTGTGTTTGTGTGTGTGTGTGTGTGTGTGTTTCTAAATATATGCATATAAACATAGGCGATAGGATCATTTCCTCTTTGTACTAATAGGATGTTATTTTGATTTAATCTTTGCAATTTTGCATGGTATAGACTAAAGATTTATTTTAAATAATATGAAGAGGCTGGACTATTTATTAAACATATTAAATGAATATATAAAATATTTTTTCAGTCTTTCATTTTTCCTTAACAGTAAAAAAATTATTTTTTTCATGTCTTCTAGAAAAATACTAATTCCAAAGCAAGAGTGCTACTGGACTTCATATTTCTTACATGCTATAAATTTTTTATTTGTATTACATGTTCAGAAGTTGAAAAACAACTTGGTGTTGAGAGTCATTACAACCATATAAACTACTTTAAAGCCTTTGCATGATGATTCTCAATGGAGTTCTGGGGATTTATATGTAGATTAAAATATGTGTTTAACATTCTTGTAAATAAAATACTAAGCTAATAAAAAATACTTTGAAATGTTGCTGATGACACTGACAATATAATAAGCTTAACACTAAATGCTCTTATATGTGTGTATGTGTGTGTGTGTGTGTGTGTGTGTGTGTGTGTGTGTGTGTTTTATAAAGCATACACATATATGGTGATATAATGATTTTTAAATGTAATAGAAACATTTATGTAAATTCTATAAGTTAATAAAAGAATCAACATTGTATGTGTTTTCTCGGATAGGAAAAAGGCATATGTTTGACCTACAGTAAATATATGTTGAACGGAAATTAAATGAAACCTGATAGCTTTCACTATTTTACTTCCTGAGGTAAAAACAAACAAACAAACAAACAAACTGACAATATGGCATATATTTCTTAATAGAAAAATGTAAATTGATTTTAGTTCCGCTTATCTATTTCACTAATCTCAAAGATTTTTCTTAACTGGCTTGTTAAAAAAAATTAACCTATGAATACATCAGTGAATTTAAATTGTAAACATCATTTTCGCCTCAAACAGAATAAAAGAGCACATATGAGTTCAAAACCAGATATCTGTGAGCTCTATAAAAAAAAAAAAGAAAGTTTCTATTTTTTTGTTCTTTTATATGGTTCTTGCTCTTACTTTTATTCACTCATTCATGAAGCTTTACTTTTATTTACTTATTTACTTTTTTGCCCTGTCCTATTTGCAATACAGGGATTAGTGATATAGCAATGAAAAAATGATAGATGAAAATTCTAACACTCGTAGAGCTTACATTCTAGTAGAAAAAAGAAGACAATAGCTTGATAATGAAGCATAATGTCTAATGTTAGACAGTGATAAAAAAATAAGTAAGCAAGGAAGGTGGGTTGGAAGTGTTTGTGCGGATAATGGTTGTACATTTGCATACGGTGGTCAGTTAAGACTTCACGATCAACATTTGAGTACAGGTCTAAGAGAAATGAGAGAAAAAACCATGCTTAAGCAGGGGTAAAGAGTATTCCAGGCAGGAATATTCCCTAAGATAGGAGTGTGTCTAACACGTTTAAAAAACACCAAATAAGCCAGTGTAGAGGGAATAAGAGAAAGAACAATAAGAGATAAAGTCAGAAAGATATAGAGAACACTAGAAACATTTTAGCTTTTATTCTGTGTAAGATCTGAAGCCATTTGTGTGTTCTGAGCAGTGCTTCATATTCTGAGTTACATTTTTAATGGGTTATCTTGGCTGTTGTTTTGAAGGAGGAGGGAGCAATGGTGGAAACAGAAAAATAGTTGGGAATGGTGATAGGGGGAAATAAAGTGGTAAGTAGCACTCTTACTTGTAGAGGAAGAAGATAAAGTATATAATGTTTGTTTCCTTCAAAGATTCCCAAATAAAAAAATATATATATATGTATATAATTTCATAACCCAAAGAAATTTACTGTAAATTTTTGATTCTTTGCTTTAATAGTTTTCTATGTTTTCCTATATTTTGAAGAAATGCATATTTTAAAAAATAAGCTATACTATTTATATTGGCAAAGTTGAAGAGGTTTAGGTTTAAGAAGCATTCTTACACATTTTTATCGAATGATCTTTGTTTTTGGTACACCAACTTGAATAAGTATCAATAAACTTTAAAAATATTTATAGACATTCTAATAATCCCACTTGTAGGAATCTACCATTATAAAATAATCAGAGGTGTCAATGATTTATGTACAAGTATTGCTATGTTGTGTGTAATAGTGAAAAATTAGAAAAGAATTATGTATAGTTTAGCCTAGTTTGTATTGAGAATTATTTTAAAAGTTGCTTAGAAATTGGGAGGAATTTACTGGGCTAAGGATTTTTTGTTGTTGTTGTTGGGGAAAGAACAATATTCCAACAAACATTATGGAGATGTATTAGATAATGCTAGTTCTGGGAATATATTAGAGTCCTACACACTTGAATACCATGGGAGAGGAATAAGGGAAAATGTAAGAATAACAACCAGAAGCCCAGCAATGCCCTCATAAATGTTGCTGCATTCTCAGTAATTTAAGTTCAGCAAAGATTCAGTCTAACGTGAGGCTGGTTAACAAGAAATTGTATTAAAGTAAATTACTTAGTAAAAAAAAAATTCATTATTTTCAGCTGAACTTTTAATGCTTGAAAATGATTCACCTCCTTTAGTTTTTAAATAAAATTAGAGAATAGATTAGAATAGTGTTTCTTTGAGCTAGACTGTTATCAACAATTAATTATTTGCAGTACTTTTCAGTGACAAGTTAGTTATTTAACTTTCATATAGGTCTTTAGCTCAGTTCACATTGCTGATAATTTCAAACTAATCAAACTTTAGTATTTTAAAGTACAAGATCCACTTAGTAAAGAGATTTACTTATGAATCTGAGGTAGATAAGAGAAATTGAGCTTCATAAAATAAATAGTGAAGCTACTAGTGACAATGTATTTCCAAAAAATACTTCAAAAGCATTTTCCTGATGTCATTTTGAAGAAAAATTAAGGCAGAAAAAAAATCTTCAAAAGGACCCAAAGAGATTTTTAGGTGAGTATGTATGGTGCCTTCTTTCCAATGAAAGATTCCAAGGAGTCTTTTCCATAATTAGGTCTTAGGATCAATTTTCTCTAATTTTTCATATACTGTTACAATGCCATCACTCTTTTATGTTAACTTCTTTGCATAAATATCCTCACACTCAACAAGAAGACAAAATTTTAATACAACCAAAGGAAATTCAAAATGGGAATCTAAGAAATGCAGCCACATTTGACTGTGAATTTCATATCATTTAGACAGTCACACTTCTGTGAGACAACAACTTTGGATCTCTAGAAAGAGGAAAGCGATTTAAATGCAACTGGAAGAAACAGGAAATTCTTAAATAGAAGTTGAAATTAAAGTAACCAGATTCAATTCATTTGGCAATCTAACGATATTGTTTTATGACAAATTGGCAGCATGGCAGCTTTTAAGACAATCATTGCTGAAGAGGAATGTATAGACATTTGTGACAGGACTGTCCATGTTATTTTTCCACCAGCCTCATTTTTGAAGGACAGTTTGATCTTTCCTTTGTCTAGAGGATTTTATTCTTTTTCTGATCTGGCTTTATCTGTATAAATCTATGGGACATAATTGGCACCTACCCAATATTTTTATTTTTTGAATAAATGAATGAATCTACTATTACTGAGTGATGCATATTTCATTCGTGAGATCTTTGTAATTTAAGTTCTCTTTCTTAGGAGGCTATATTTTCTGGGGTTGAATTTGCTCTGGCTTAACTAGTACTCGTAGCACCTTCCTCCTCATCTGTGTTCCCTCCCATGAATCATGTACTTAAGAGCACATGTAATTATGAGCAGCATACTGTGAATATGAAAATAATATTCTATTACTTTTGGTCAATTAAAGACAATTCTGCTGTGTTGTTTAGGAATCCTCTCCCAAAATACAGGAGAGCTAATTTTAATATTTTGGTATAATTAAAATTTTGATATGAAAAACATTTAATGTACTGATGTTTTAGTGAAACTGATTTCCAAAATTATAATTTTATTAAATTCAGATGTAAAATTTAGAAAAATTGTTTACAAAATTTCAACACTCATCATAGGCTATTATTAGGTAAATATAAAAAGCAACTCAAAGACAAATCAGATTCTGGAACGTCTTTGCAGTCATTCACTTATTTATCTCTCCAACATGTATTTACTGATGTTTGGAAGAGAGTTTCACTGAGTGTGTGTGTGTGTGACTATATAGTGTGTTTCACACATACAAACTCATTTTATAATTTAATAATTCTAGGTAGGACTTCTCTCTGTTTTTTAGATTAAGAAATAAAGCTCTGAGAGTCTAAATGTCAGAGAGGACACAACTGTCAGGTGGCTGAGTTGGGATTCCAATTTATGGCATTTTAAATCTAAAGTCTCCGAATTTAAATACAAGGATGCCTTAATCTGATTCACCGAGTTTGTGCAAAGCACTGTATTGTATTCACTGGGGGACAAAAATCGAAAGTGGATTCTGGCTTAGGTAATTTTAGTTTTTAAAACTGATAATATAGGTACATAAATAAATTTGCAGTAATACAAAGTAGAATGTTACTGGGCAAGAATAGATACAGGTCTATTATAGTTTATATGATAAAATCTTGTTTAGATAAAATTATAACTTAAAGGTCTTCAAATCCTTGTTAAAATTCTGAAATGTTTTGTCCATTAGGAGATGGAAAAAGATGATAGAACCTAAAATACAGCAACAAATGGTTTTACAAATTCAACTACGATTATGACCTATAATATTCTAGTTTCCAATTTATCTCAATTTTGGTTTCTGCATAATGCATTAGGAAGAAATGGTCTACTTCCAGGTCACACAAACTCATGTTTGTATTTTTCACTTCTTCACACTGTTGTATTTTTTCATTCATCTGTGAGATGTGAACTTGGGAGAAACACAGGAGGAAGGGTCAGGCTGCCAGAAACCCTTTCAGTGTGATTCAGTAGCACAACTGCTTAGTTTCAGGTTTTCAGCACACTAGTAGACAGGACATACTGTTTCTGCAATTAATCTTTCTGATGTACCAATGATACTTTGCAGAACAGAACTATTACCACTAGTTACTTGCTCTTTTTTTCTCATTCCTGGCCAATGAGCTCAGTCAATGAGCCAGAAGAACTCTGATTGAAAACCAAAAAGGGGTGAGAGCTGTTAGCATTTTCTTTTTTTCAGTATATGCTCATTTCTTTCAGTTCATTGAGTTTCAATGGAGACTATTTGATGAAAGAAAAACTGCATTATTGCTAATAATCATCATATACATACATATGTACTCATATGCCATTTTAACTATACTGTACTCATAGTTTTATGCCTGTTTACATACATGCATACATTTCAGAGCAAATCTTAGGAAAATTTAAAACACAGAGATTGACTTTCCAAAGTAGAACATTGTGAGGGAACATTATCCTCTTTTTAGAAAGGACAATAATGGTGTTCAGAAGCTAAATGGCAGGGAGCAGTTACCTCTGAGCCTCCAGCAATGATTCATATTTTTGATAGCTCTGAGTGAGTTAAGTTTTGTCTCTGTCATAACAGCCTCTTCATACCTGGATAAAGATGAAAATCTTGGGACATCAGAAGGAATGGAGCCCATATATTCTGTCCTGTATGCCAGAAGCAACTGTGTGATAGCCAGAAACAGAAATAAATGTAAACATACCTCACTATTACTGTATTTTTTTTTTCAGGAAATAAAGCTTTATTTCATTGAATAATCTTGGCAGAGACAAAAATGAATTTCTGATCATGAGAAAACTGAAAACATCTTACTTTTGCACTCTGTCAGGAAAGTTAGAAAGCCAAATTTCAGTGACCAAATGAATAATAGCAGCTTGATGTACAGCATTGACTCCTACATGGTTGCAAGCGAACCAAAAGCTCTATGTGGAATGTGAGATCCTTACAGTGAGTCTTGGATCTCTGGAAGGCTCCTGGCCCCAAAGCCTGTTCATTAAAATCTGGGGATGAGAGAAGAAACAGGAATGAGATCCATCTTCAGCTTCTCAAACTATGTGAGATGCTGAGACAAGCAGGTATCTCCTATTCCAGTAAGCTGGGACACCTAAAACACATTTTCACTTCTCATTCCAAAGGGGGCCTTCCTGGCCCACTGCCCTCCCTTCCGAAATATGGCAACTACCATCTCAAAATCACACTTACTCTTCACCCTGCTTATACTTCAAGAATAAATACAGGAAGTTCTTTATGTTGAATGTTTTGGATCAGGCTTCAGTTTTACTCGTTATGCCAAGATAGTGCCTAAAGCCATGATTATTATAACCTCCTTGTGTTTTCAAAGTTTTTATTTAGTGAAAGAGTGGATTTTAAACTATCCAAGTGCAAGACTATATCTCATTCAGCTTTATATTTCCCAGTTTCCATCATAGCATCTTGCACATTACACATTCTGTAGTAGTTAAATATTTGTTGTGACTCTGTTCTATATGTATTTTTATTTGTTCATTTTGGGCTTTATTTTAGTCTGATTTGTTGGAAACCATAAGATTTTATGATTCTTTTAATATGTATGCTCACATCTCAACACATTTAAGACCCCCCAAAAATGAATATTCCCCGGAAGTCAAATATATTTTTAATAATTTTATTATAATCCTCATCTTCTTTTAGAACTACAGCAGCAACATGACTATCTCATGATTGATTTATGGTCTATTTTTCTTCATTGAAGTATCTCAAATGCCAAAAATGTTTCTTGGAATATAAAAAGCAGTCAATGCTTTTTGAATTATTATCATTACAAATATTTAAGGTTGTATGTAGCAAAATTAGATAATATTGTAAAGGATATTACTCATTTACCTTTTTTCCCCATTTACTTTTTATAATTGAACTAAATTCACAAGAGGAATTCTTGACAGGTCAAACACATATCCAACTGTAATACATCCTAAATCACCAACCATGCAAAACATATTCAAGTGATGACATCAATCAATTTATTATGGATCAATTTGCAGCCAAGCGTTCCCCTAAACCTGTCTAATGTTTTGGCAAGGTACTTGAAAAGACTCACTAAAAATTTATTAGTGTAGCTCGAAAGAGTTTTTTTTTTCCCCTTTCTCTGGCTCAACAAAAAGAATACTGTTTGCCCTCTGAACATATAGATTTTATAGTTTAACGTAGTAAAAGATATGTTTGCCAAGAACCACAATTTTTAATGAGCCTTTATTAAAACCATTGCTGTGTTTTAGCTTTCATTTTATGTACTGGATTTTTATTTAAAACTCATTCTATGAAAATTTGTCTAAATCCTTTGTAATCAAAGTTTAACTTGAGTATTGGCTCAGAAATATATTTTGTATCACTTTGCATCTTTTTTTCAAAAGATTTGAACCTAAGTAGTTCAATTAATTGATATTGATGTTTAATATATGTAATATGTAAACTTTAAAAACAGAATTCACATTAGTGTTAAATAGCATATTACTTTAACACATAATGTTTTTAAGTAAGATACAGCTTTGAAAAACTAAAATATTTCAGGCATTAATTTAAATTTCAAAAATATTAGATTGATATAATAGTAATAACATCAAATGAAGAGCTTTGTAAGTTACTATATATTATAAATTTAATATTTTCTGGTTTAAAGAAGAAAATAAACAGTAAAATTTCAAACTGAGACCAAGAAAGGGTGAATTTTAAACTCCATTTCTGTATACAACAAAAAATTAGTTGTTTTTATTGACCAAAAAGTGTCAAAAATTCACCAAAATTTTCTTCCTAGGTGAAATCTGATATAAACAATTATTTGCTAATATTTTTCTAAACTGTCTCTTTTTGAGAATGCTTTATGAATAGGCTAAAAAAATGAGTTTTGATTCCCCCAAGGTCATTTTCTAATAAATATGTTATTTTAAAAAAGCTTTATTGAGGTATAACTGCTATAAAAATTGCACATATTTAATGTATACACCTTGATGAGTTTAAAAATATGTATACACATGTCTATTTACCTCCCTAAAGATTCTTGTGCTGTGTGTGTGTGTGTGTGTGTGTGTGTGTGTGTGTGTGTGTGTGTATGTGTGTGTGTGTTTTGTGGTAAGGACACTTAACTTGAGATCCATTCTTTTAATATATTTTTGATAATACTGTATTGTTACTATAGGTACTACGCTTTGCAGCCAAGTTGTAAAAACAACCCAAATCTCCAACAACAGATGAATGCATAAAGAAAATATGAAACTATTGGATTATGTTAATCAATTTTGTTAATTAATAAAAGAAAAACATAAGCCTTCATAAAAAAGAAAAAGAAAATGTGGTATATACATAGAATGAAATATTGTTGAGTTTTTAAAAAAGAAAATTTTGCCGTTTGCAACATGGATGAACCTAGAGCAGCAATCCTCAAACTTTTTGGCACCAGTGACAAGTGCCCTATGAAAATCTAATGCCTAATGATTTGAGGTGGAGCTGAGGCGGTGATGCTAGCTAGGGATGAGGAGCGACTGCAAATACTGACAAAGCTTTGCTAGCTAGCTCCTTTACCTGCTGCTCACCTCCTGCTGTGTGGCCAGTTTCTTACGAGGCCACACACTGGTCCTGGTCTTCCGCCGCTGGGGTTAAGGACCCCTGACACAGAGGACTTTATCTTAAGTGACATAAATCAGTTACAGAATGACAAATATTGCCTTATTCCACTTATATGGAGTATCTAAAATAGCAGAACTCATAGAAGCAGAGAATAGATTGGTAGTTGCTAGAGGCTGGCAGAGGAAGAAATGGGGAATTGTTACTCAGTGGGTATAAAGTTTTTGTTTGTTTGTTTGCTTGATTTTTTTTTTTTTTAGTGTGAGATAGATAAATTCTAGAGATCTACTGTATTTTCTATTACAATATTGACAATTTAGACTAAGCTGTTTATTATCTTCTTAAAAAAAGAAAGAATAGTCTTAAATCACACACACACACACACACACACACACACACACACACACACACGAAATAACTGAAAGCCAAATAATAGATCTATTGGCGGAAATTCTCTGAATTTACTGCACTTTGAGTTACTGCACTATTTTTTTCTGCTTTTTGAACAAGGACTCCACATTTCCGTTTTGCACTGGGCTTTACAAATTACATAGCCATTGCTGATCAACATCCTGTGTGCTCAATTTTCTTAATTAGAATAAAGAAAGAAGTGAGATTTTTTTTGTTTGTTTCTTTGTTTATCTGAATTTTTAGAAAAGATAACTTTGTCGGTAAGTTATTACAAAATAGAAGTGTACATATTACACTGAAGTCTATCATGAAGTTATTAGAATTCTTCGAAGAGTTTAGAATCTCTGGTTTTGAAAACTGCTGCAACATTGCAAAGAAAATAGCCATAAGCTTAAAAATATAAATTAAATTTAAAGATCAATGATGAGGAAAAAATAATATTATTTTTAATAAGTTTGGATGAACAAGTTATTAAGGGGGAAGACAATTTTTTTTCTTGCAATTAAAAATACAATGCTAAAACATATAAACAAGTGCTTTGAATTAAATATAAATCATAAAGCCATTTTTGGTTTCTTATATGACCTCTACAAGTTATAAAAATGTCAAAGAAAACATGAAAATGAATTATAGAAATTTACATTTGAAATTAAATTCAAACTAACATAAAATTGACTTGTATGAAGAGAAAATCTTCTTAGAAAATAATTCCCATACAAATCAACAGCTCCAAATGTACTAAAACTTGCATTTTAAAATAATTTATCAGAAATTTATCTCAATACTATTAGTCTACAAAATATTCTTAATGATTATATCACCTAAATAATATTTTTAAATTAAATTTTATCAAAGTTGCCTAGAGTAACTGACATCACTTTCAATAATATTGATTGAAAATGAAGTTGTTAAAAGCATAAATTTTGATAACGATAAATAAATTCATAAAAAAATTAGCCAGAAAAATCTTATGAGCTATTAAGATATGTTAACAAAGGGTCACTGCATTATATAAAATTATGACACCAAAATATCATTTTTTGCAACTTAGGTTACTCATGTGTTACCCCATCTTATTTTATAAGTAATAAAATATTTTAAAATGATTTTTTTTCTATCTTAGTACTTTTAACTGTGCTTTTCCCCTCACTTTTTGAATATTCTCATTTGGCATTAGACTCTACAAATTATGTAACCTTTGCTCATCACAGTCTTGTATGCCCAATTTTCTTAATTAAAATAAACAGATAAGAGGGACATTTTTATTTGTTTATCTTAGTATTTAGTAAAGATAAAATAGTGCTATTTTCTTATTGTGATCTCTCTCTTTTATCATTGTTTTTGTTCTTCTTGATTAAATAACATTCTTCAGATCTGCTAATATTTTCCAGAGAGATAAGAAGCTCAATTTTCTCTTTTTTTAGAATAAACTCTGGGTTTAAGATCTACGCCATAGTTTTCTAACTCACCAGATATCCTCCACTTACATGATTGTCCAGAGCCAGCTTTTAAAAATAATTATTAACATTACGAAGGTCCTACCAATCATCATTTGTCATGTTTGACACAGCTGGTGAATGAGCAAAAGACACAAATTGTTACAGAATCTTAAAACAAACTGCTCTCTTCTTTCAGCACCACCTGGGGCCTCTTAATGTATAAAACAGGAAAAGGAAATATGCAAATGTTGATATTCATTTGCATAGAGCTGATTCTACTGAATGGTCTTGGGTTTCCTAATGTTTTCATGGTTTCTCAGCATATACTCATCAATCATTTTTCTTGTCAGTATGAAACTCATTTTTTTTGTATCTGTGTTAAGTGTTGCCTGAAGGTACTGCAATTTCTAAATCCTCTCAAGGTAAGAATTTCCTTGAAAAAGTCTATAATTCTTGACAGAAAAGAAATCACTATTACTGAAAAAGCAAATAGCAGTGTCTCGGTGCATAATAAGCAATAGACTACCAGACTTCATTCTTTACTTTAATGGCACTCTGGATTACCATACGTAGAACATAAAAATGAAGCAGAAACATTACAGCAATGATGCCAAGCCGCAGAACTTTTCCTTCTGGGTGTGGATACTGCCCTGTCCATGGATCCCAGACTTGGTTTGTCAGTTACCTTTATCAATGTCAGCCATTAAGAGCTACTGAAAGTTAAAGGCCCCTTTTCAAGCCAAGAAATACATGCTTTTCTAGTCGATATGTTGTCTTTGGGAGGAGACAACCTGACAATTAACTAGGAAATTAAGCTAGAGTCTCTCTATCTGTTGCTCAAATGGATCTGTACTTTGTTATTATAAACTTATACTAATTGAAAAAAAAAGTATATAGTTGCTTATGATAACAGTGAAAGAGCCAGGACCTCTTGTGTGAACTCCTATGTGAACTCAGAAAATTCCTTTGGATTTTTTCTTCATTTCCTTTTGGAACAATCTTTTGAGAGAAATGTTATGGTGTTAGATAATTTGCTCTTTTTTATTTAATTTCAAATGTCTATGAAAATCATTCTGGCTTCTACTTCATATATATCTTTTGTATATAATCAATCTCACGAAATTGTATTTAAGGTACAAAAAATTATCTATAAAGTTTCGTTTATTTCCATTTTCTAACAGTTTTATTTTCTTTGATCAGATTTTATTCACCAAAGTAAAGATTGATGCTAAAATGTATGTCGTTCAAGTGCAAGTATCTGTGTCATTCATATCAAAAGATCAAGTAAAAGTGATTCTATTAAAGTAACCCAGTCTTTATTCAAAAGAACTACTAGCAACCATTATATTTTACAACCTTTTACTACCGGTTATGCACTGAACATGCGTGTCCCCCCAAAACTCATATGTCGAAATTCTACCCCTTAATGTGATGGTATTAGAAAGTATTTGGAGGAATTATGTCATGAGGGTGGAGCTTTCATGAATAGAATTAGTGACCTTTTATGAAGAGACAAGAGAGCTTGCTTCCTCTCTTTGCTCTCCACCATGTAAAAATATGAGAAGATAGTTGTCTGCAAACTAGCAAGAGAACTCTTTCCAGACACAGGCTCCCTGGTGCTTGATCTTGGACTTCTCATCCTCCAGAACTGTGAGAAATAAATATCTTGTTTAAGCCACCTGGCTATATGGTATTTTTGGTATAACAGTCCGTATCGACTAAGACAGTACACTTGCTGTAAGCAGGAAAGTATAAGGAGGTCACAGAACTGCTTACTAGAGTCATTTTCTTCATTCTTAATGCCCTTGACCTTAACAGTACTAAAGCTGGAATAATTTCATATTCTGTCGTTAAGTTTTTTATAATGAGTTTCTCAGTACACAGAAGACACATCCTTCATCCTTCATGTATTTAACACACATATTTCTAATTATTTATTAGACATGGGTAATCACTGGGTATAAAGTAGTGAATAAAGCAGGCATTATTGCTGCAGTCATGGAACCTACAGTCTGATGAGTGAGATCAACAATAAATAAATAAAAATGAAGTTGTAAATCGTGATGAATATTATAAAAAATAAAGTGTCACATTAAGAGAACTAAAAATAGGTGTTTTAAAAGAGGAAGGGAAGGTTTCTCTGAAAAAGTTAAGTTGAACTTTAGAGGGTCTAGGTTTTTATTCCCATTTATAAATATCTCAATTGGTTGGTGAAAAAGCCCCGTGGATACAAAAGCACTTCCATCTCGGTGGGAATGTGATGCTGTTCCTGACGTCCTCTTTCCTTAAAACACAACTCACCTCTTTCTCATCTGTTGAAATTCTTACTCTTTGTTTTCTCTTTTTACTACCCAGCTATTTATCACCTTGTTCTATAACCGAATTGAGAAAGCTTCCTAAAATGCATACAATTATATCTTTATTTTTCCTTGATCTTGATGTAGTCAATGTAATATCAGTTTTTATATTGAAATGTATACCAAAAGGTATTACATTAATTGTATTAATAAATTAATAAAAATTTATATTAATTTATCCCAATTAATACCCTCAATCTATTAGCAACTCTGAAAGAGAAAGATACAATATTGATCAAAACTTATTAGCTACTGAAAATTGATAAAGATTTTCTCAGCACAAAGGTCCAAAGATTATTATTCTTGTGGTTCTTCAGAAAAGTGAACACTCATGACTCCTAGTAGTTATAAATAACAGTTATTCATGATATTAAAAAATAAGATAATGTGTTAATAAATGTTAATATGTTAAATATATTTCATCTTTCTCTACTACTTTCTCTTATGTGTATTTAAATATGAAAATTCTGAGATCTTTGCACTTTAATTCTAAAAGGTTAGTGAACATGGAAAGATTATACTCTTGGTAGTAATTTCAGAAGGCACTTAGCAAGGAAATCTGTGTCATGTTGTTGAAATTGTATGAAGTGGGTTTAACCCATGTGGCGTACTCTGTGCAGCTGAGGATACATTTTAGGAAGTCTTATGAATTATACTATTTAAGAGTAATTGTTATCAACTTCCAACGGAAAATGTTTTGTCAATAGCTCTTGGTTTTAAGGTATTTAAATTCATAAAATTACATCAAGAACCCAATTGAATTTCAATCTGGTTTTGCATTTACTAGCCTTAATATTCACCAGCTAGAGGTTGAAATGGCCCAGGAAGTAAGTGGCTGTTGATGTAATTGCCAGTGTTTCTGGGCAGAATAAATAAATCATTTAAACATATACAATGCATTAATTTATTTGTTTGCCAGATTTAATCTGTCTTTTGAAAAATCTTATTGGAGATTTTAACTATCTCTGTAATAAACTTGCTCTTAAGATGTTTAATCACAGATTTCTTGACTTCATTATAGAACTGATAATACATAGAAATAATGTTTTAAGAAATATTCATACGTAAAATATGCACACATATTGAAGGTAGAAACATGTCCCTAAGTGATGCTAAAAAATAGGTATGTATGTGTGTGTATGTATGTGTGTGTGTGTGTGTGTGTGTGTGTGTGTATTTTTTTTTTTTACTTAAATTGTCACCTGTGAGTAATTGAAAGCTATGCCCTTAGAATGCCTACATGCTTTCATGAGTAGGGAAAGCCTGACACCCTCCATAATATGCTCTTCAACACAGGTAAAATGACCAGAAAGATATCTCTCTAAGATGTCTTCCACCACATAAAATATTCATATATAAACTCAGGCAGTTTCATGGGGAGAGGCTCATTTTGAAAGAGGGTCGAGGTTTCAGATTATAAAGTTAGAAGGCTCATCATGCTTCACTTTCCCTTTGTACTCCCACCCTATTAATTCAAAATGTTTCACAAAGAGCAGCAGTAATTAGACCTGCTCTGGACCACCACCAAGGGTTTCTATCAAATTTCTTTCCTGTTTATGTTTGGGTTACTCAAAAGTTATCTGTGTGCCCTTTGGACATATAGGACCTATTTTTTTAAACTCCTTCTGTACAAAGAATGTAATCTTAGCTGGCTGGATTCTGGATTACATCATTGCATTTCCCTGTTTCTACTGAGAAATCTCACAGTACAGAGTGAAAGTAGTAATTCATCATAGTAGTCCTCTCCTCCCAACTCAGAAAAAAATACATATGATTTTAATTTGAAAGGCTTTATCGCCTAAGGTTGAATACAGACTGCCTAATTAAATTTAGTTCAGTCAAACAGAAGTTTTATCTATAAATTATCCTCTTATAAAATGATTATGAGGTTATTTCTGATATGATAATTTTTACTTCTATTTGTTTTTGAAGTTTTATTTGAGTCATTAATTGGAGAATTCTTTATTTGGAAAATAGAGCAATTAGCTGTAATCAATTGAGAATTATAAGAACATCATGAAATTTAATTGGCTACTGATTATCGTATGCTGATAAAGCAGACAGTTTTGTAAATATTTTTATCTACTAAATAGAATTTTAGCCTTCTAAACAACTTACATTCCTTGATAGATACTCTTAGACAGTTTATGTTGGGTTGTCCCTATGATTTTTATTATACAAAAAACTACAGGCAAGAGAACTATTACTTCAGAAAGGAAATAAATATTATTTCCTTACCTATATATATCTGATTCCTACATATAAGCCTTATTATTCCACTAAAATTAAAAACTTCTCAGTCATAATTTGGGAATAGGAACTGCTACATCATGAGTTCTCCAATAATTTAAGGGATTTGGGGAAATATCTAATTCAGTTATTTCCTGCCACAGATAAGAAAGCAATGTAAAGCAGTGATTTACTCAAGTCACAAAGTTCATGACTCAACCAGCATAATAAACTTGGGTTTTAGGTCTAGTGTTCACTCTCTTATCCAGAATTGGTTTTTGATTTTATAATTTGAAAATTTGCATGACAAATTTTATCTGTGCTTAAAAGATCCTTTTAGAGATTAATTAGAAGAATATTGGGTTCTTTATTGCCTTTTTGGAAAACTTGTAGAATGTTCTGATATATACATGATATGCATTATTGGTCAAAATATTTTCTATTTAAATAGTCATGAATAAAATTTGTGAATATAAAATTTCAAATTTTGAAAAAATAATAGTAAATTATTTTGAGGATCTGGGAGAACTATAATTTTTAACTTAAAGCATCTCTATAGTTACAGACACTGCTGACACATTTCATTGAGTTGCATAATTGGGAGCAACTCAATATAGTTTTGTTTTACAAATTGAATGTTAAAGTAATCCTTATGTAAAATAACAGTTTTCCTCACTTAGCAGAATCTTGTAGCCTTAATATTTCATTGCTTAATCATTACTAGGTTTGCCTGACTCAACTCTCACCAATTTCTTATTCCTTAAATAAACTCAACTCTATTTTTTTCTTTTTTGGTTTAAATTTGAAACCTGCTGCCATGTTTCCCCCATGATTTTAATTGAATAAGATATATATTCAGGAAAGAGTTTCCAGTTCTCCTTGAAAATGCAAAGTGCCAATAAATTTACAAAGACTCAAATACATTCCTATGAAATAAAAAGTTACATCATATCAATAAAACTTGTGTTTGAAACAGATATACCACTTGTTGACAGTCTTTCCATTTCCTCAAAAAGAACTTGTTATGAACAACTGTGATTTTGATCTTGAAAGGGAAATGATCAGCAAGCACTACATTTTTTTATTTTTTAAAAATAAGTTCCTGCTTAGTTGATAAATGAATTTATGTTATTGGTTTATCTCAGAATTACAGATAGTACATTATAGAAACTTTCCAAATGCCTGCAAACACATACACTATTAAAACCATGTATTTTTCTCAGAATCATTTAGGGGATAATTTTGTAGAGATTATTTAAGTATACTACTTAAAGCATTAGGAAGCGATGAAAAAAAAAATCTTGTTCTCCAAGAATGTTTTTGAAATAAATACATGATACCTGCCTCTTCTCAAGAGGAAATGCCATAAAAATTTTTTAGTGAGTAATACTTTGTGGTATATATTCATTTATTGTAAACATTAAATGATCTATATTGTCACAATGTATACAATTTCTAAAAGTTCTCTTTTCAAAACCCTAATTCAAATCAAAATGTCCCTGCTTCATAAGTTTGTAAAGTAAAAATATTTTAATAGACATGTTTATCAAAGTTCAAGAAACTCATCTATATGTTGTTGAGATTGTATCAGTTTCTTTACATTTAATGATTTTTGTATCAATTAATGAATTGATAAATGCCACAGATTTTAGAACACTGTCTCAATTATATTATTAAAACACTTTGAATAGGGCACTGAAAAAATGCTTCTCTTAAAAAACCAGTGAGTAAGTAAGATGAGGAAAGTTTATAACAACTATTTTGACCTACTCTTACTTATATTTTAGTACTACTAGCGATGATTTGGTGTTAGTTTTGTACCAGTATTCAATAAAATGATTCCATAATGATTATAAGTCTTCACCAAAAAAAAAAGTAGAAAGAAAAGAAAGCTCAGAGAAGTTAAAAAAAATTGTTTACATTTACAGTTCTTGAGAGGAAAAACTGGGCCCCTCATTTTATGATTTCAAGTTCAGTTCTCCTTCTTTCACATCATTCTGCATCCCAAGTAAATTGTATGACAATAAGAGGAAAATGTAAAAGTACATTTTTTTCCTGCTTAAATCTTTACTTCTTGTCTCCTATAAAGACTGAATAAAAATTTTACATGAGGTAAAATTTGCTTTAAATTTTGAGGTATAGATTTATAAGAGTATAATTTTGAATAAGAAAACCCAAGTATTGAAAGAGTTCTAAAAGATGCTAAGTTGAAATGTCAATTAAAATAAATTATTTACTAAAAATTTACTGAATAGAAAAGGATGTTGCCATGAGACCAAATTTAACTGAAGTCAGATTACATTGATATTTATATTCTCATTTTTATTATCCAGCATATTATTGTCACTGAGTGTGTATATGTGTGTATGCACGTATGTTTTATTAAATGAAAATCTAATTAATTTCTATCTGCTTAGATAGGACTATACAAGGTCAATACTCAAATGTTTTGGGGTCAGCAGCCTATTATTGTTTTAAATTAAAAAATTTTAAATTAAACTAGAAAAAAATTAAAGATTAATAAGATTTTAATAATTTAAAGAATAAGTTTAATAAAAATTTGAAGGTCGATAAGATTATTTTAGCTTCACTGAAGTGAACAAATAAATCAATTATCGGATAATATGTTTCAAATCTTTTATGTGAACATTGATTATTCTGGAAGGTATAATTTCTGTCAACTTTCCTAGTAAGCAGGTTCCTTGTAAACAAGTGTCTTTGAAATTGGAAGAGTAGAATAACTAACTCTCTTAAAGAGAAACTTTAATTATACCTTTTACTTGTATTTGTGATTTGTCTGATTTTGTTTTTCCAAAGTTAACCTTTCATCTCTCATAGTGATTTCTCTGTGCCTCTTGAGTAGCAGCTACTCGTAATAATAATCTAAGCAAATTGCTTAATGCACAGAGTATAATTGCCATAAGAAAAAAGACAGCATGAGGCTGTGTTGACAAACTGCGCAAAGCTGTGGTTTCGAGAAGCATTCTGCTCTGACATTTAGTCAAATCTATCACCTGTTTGTTTTTTTTTTCCCCCTACAAGATGGTGTCACTTCAATGACTGATTATCTGAGACTATGCCAAGAATGCTGCTTTGTAGGTGAACAATATTTTATCATTTTAGTGTAGAATTAAAGTTGAAACAGTACCAGAGGTTTAGGTTGTCAAGTTGTAGCTACATACTACATTTTCAATGATGGTTCTTATCCACAAAACTTTGTCTAAAAGACAGAAAACAAATTAATGTTACAAAGATACATTAGAGACATTAAAAATTTTTTTTGGTCGACAACTTATCTATGACTTTTGACTTATGTGAAACATGGCATTAAAACAAAGAGGCATGTATCACTATCTGTGAGAGTAATTCTTTTAACTGTTTAATTAATGATGCTGTTCTCCATTAGACTGCTCTATTATGGTAGGAATTATGTAAATTTTTGCTACTCTAGCTTCAGTATATAGTAGACTTCTCAGCACTCAATAATATTATTATATTATTAAATGAATCTTTGAAAAGTCAAGAAATTTAATTTAGTTTCTATTGTTTAACCATGATAAAAGATTGCATTTCTTATACTCATTAACAGTTAAATATATCTGCTATTGGCTACAACATGAGAGAATTAAAAAAAAAGAGAGGAAGGCAAAAGAAAGAAAAAGTAAAAAAAAAAAATGAAATTAGAAATCTAGCCTCATTATTCAGTAACAATCTAAAATGTTTGTTTAACTGAGGGAAACTCTATCATCTTTATGTAGACATGAAATTAATAACATTTGTTTGTCTGTATTGTTCTTTAGATTCCACATATAGGTACAATCATATGGCATTTATCTTCTGCTGTCTGACTTAATCCACTAACAACACTACCCTCTAGGTTCATAATAAAAAGGTTTTTGTTTTTTTTTTTCATTCTATTACTTTTAATCTGTATGTGTCTTTTAATCTCTTATAAGCAGAATATGTAAGAGTCTTGTTTTTTTTTATCCATTCAGCCACCTTATTATAGCATTTAATTCTTTTTCATTTAAAGTATTCATTGATAAATATGTAGTTATTGCCATTCTTTATTCAGGCTTTTGATACATATTATTTTCTGCTTCTTAAAGAAGTCCCTCCAACATTTCCTGTAATACTGGCTTGGTGATAATGAACTCCTTTATTTGTCCTTCAATTCTAAATGATAACTTTGCTGGGTAGAGTAACCTTGGTTGTAGGTCCTGAGTGTTCATCACTTTGAATATTTTGTGCCAAGCCCTTCTGGCCTAAAAAGTTTCTGCTGAGAAATTGGCTGACAGTCTTACAGGCATTCTCTTGTATATAACTAATTGTTTTCTTCTTGCTGCTTTTTGATTTTTCTCTTTGAATTTAACTTTAGGGAAATTTTGGTCATTATTTCATGTTGTCATGCTTGACATTGTCCCAGAGGCTTCTTAAACTATCTTCATTTTTTTAGATTGTTTTTTCTTGTTGCTGTTCTGATTGAATGTCTTCTGCTACCCCATCATCTATGTCGCTGATTTGATCATCCATTTCATCCACTCTGTTAATTCCCTCTAATGCACTCTTCATCTCAGATATTGTATTCTTCATTTCTGATTGGCTCCCTATTATGTTTCTATATCCACTTTTATGTTGTTTTTTTAAATCTTGTTATTAAAGTTCTGAGTTCATCTACTCTTCCCCTCAATTCCCTGAGCATTATTATAACCAGTGTTTTGAACTCTGCATCTGGTATATTGCTTGTCTCAATTTTGGTGAATTCTTTTTCTGGAGTTTTTCTGGACATACTTCTTTGTCTCCCCATTTTGGCAGCCTCCTTGTGTTTATTTCTGTGTATTAAGCAGGACTCCTATGTTCCCCAGTCATAGTAGAATGGCTTTATGTACTAAGTGTGCTGTAGGACCCCTTGGCACAATCCTGAGGGGAGTCTAGCTACAGAACAAGTTCAGCTATAGCCTGTGAACTTCTGAGGCCAGCTAGTAAATGTCACCAAATATCCACATATGACTGCCATCTATGCTGGGCTTATAGATGCTTCAAGGGGCCAAGTCAGAAACTGAAGCCAGCTGCCACTGGTGCGGTACTTAGGGCTTCTCAGCAAAAGGTATAGGGCACATTGAGGCCAGATGCTAGTTCTTTGGATTTTGTGAGCCTTTGAAAGATTTTATGCAAGTTTGCAGCAGAAGCCAAGACAACCCGTTTGTATGGAATAAATTACTGGAATCAGCTTGGTTAGGTCCACAAACTGGGAGAGATAAAGTCTCAGGGAATCTCCTGGGCAGAGTGACCTATGTTATCCAGGTTGATGATGCCTGCATCTGGAGGGTGGAGGGATCAACCAAGGAACAATGGTTTCTTCCTATCCCTCTGTTTGGGAGCCAGCTGTCCCTCCAGCCCTTGCTCCAAAGCCCAAAAACTTAGCACGTCCCCATATATCTCTGGCACCCCTTGAGCAGCTACCTTAGTGCTGGAACTCAGAGCAATCAAGTCTGTCAGTGAGTGAGGCTGGGCATGGGCCCTTTAAAAGGAAGATCTCCTTTTTTGGGAGCCCTCTGTCTCACTCAGCTACAATCTCTGCTGGTTTTCACAGCCAGAGTTTGTGGGGCTTTCTCGTCCCTTCACTGGAACCCTGGGCTAAGGAGTCCAGTGTTCAGTCAGGACCCTTCACTCCTCAGGTGGGGAGGTGGCTTTGTTGCCAAGATAGCCCTCCTGATTCTCAATTGCCACTCCCAGTTGTGGGATCAAGTTGTTTAGAGTCTCTGCCCCTTCTATCATTTTGAGGTGACCTCTTATTTGAGGTGACCTAGTTTATAGGGCTTCTATTCAGCCAGACCTATGGTGACTCCATGTACTGGTTGTCTGCAGTTTTATACTTTGTTGTGGTTGCTAGAAGAGACATGTACAACCTTTATCTTCTATGACATCTTGATCCCTGTCTTACACACTTTTAATGATGGCCTTTGTGAGTAAATCAATACAATGAAAGGACCTTCTTCATTAGGCATGATTCTTTCATATCCATGTTCCCATCTCCAGGCCACACTCCAGCCTCTCCAGGTCTCCTCCCTCCCCTGGCCCTCCACTCAAGCAGGTGAGAGCTAGCAGACCACACAGGTAGGGCTGTGTGGGGCAAGTAGAACAAGCTCTTATTAACTTTTTTTTTTATAATAATTAAATTACTCTGCAGTTTGTTGGAATCTTAACCCAATAGACTTATAAATTCAAAATGAATTATTCAATACACAATAGTCAAATTGAGAGATATAAATATAGAATGAAAGAAGATATAGTAAAATTTATATCAGAGTGAGAAAAAAAGGATGGATATTTAAATAATTATATTACTAGAGGTTGTGTAGCAACATGGTTAAGAAAATAGATTCTGACATTCAGACTGCCAAGGTTCTGATTTCATCAAGGCTATTTACTGTCTATGCCCTGAGCATTTTAACTTCTCTGTGCCATAGTTTCATAACTGGGTAACAATGATAGTACCTATCACATAGTGTTACTGTGAGGAACAAATAATTTAGCATATATATAATAAAAACACAGAATAATGTATAATATTTTATAATATAAATATAATAATAATATTATTATCATCATTATGATCAGATAAAGTCAATGAATTTTCAACAAGGTATAGTGTGTCTTTGCAGCTAAAACAGTAATGAATCAAGAGGTTTTTTGAAATCTCTATTGACAACATTATTTTTCATTAAAATCATTTCTAGTAAGATACATGTAGGTATGCCTAATGCTTACACATATTGCATTGAATTATAAATCATACATAAATATTTAAATCAAATTATATAATTTTATATAATTTTAATAAAATGTAATTTATTAAATGTAAATTTAATTATTATTTATTATATGATTTTACAAATTATATTATAAATGTTATATAAATTTATTATATGATTTTATTAAGTGTAAATGCTTATTTACAGTATCAATTTTATTCTCCATAAGAAAATATTCTAAGGCAAAAATGAGTTACTTGTATTAGTTTTTGACATGAAAGTTACTAGTCTTATAACAGCTCTTTATAATTACCTCTGAACTATAATAATAAACATGTCACCTTTGTGCATGTTGTCAAAATCTCATATAATCTCATCATATACAAACTTTGAGTTTAAGAAAAATTTGTTTTCTGTCTGACTGCTGTAACAAATGCAAGCCATGGAAAAGAAAAAAAAATGCTAATTTTATTGATAGCTATCAATCTTTCTGTATACTTTTCTTCAGAACTCTGACTTAATAAGAAAAATAATGATATTGAGAAATAAAAAAAAATTGAGTTAACTCCAGAATCTAAATTTGAGAGATGTGGGTACCAGATCTATACTGTATTGACACTGACGGATATTTCTATGAGAGTCTAAGGACAACATTTTGGTTATTCTGAGCTCATAAGTGAATGCTGGAGGAGGAACCTAGACAAGTAATGTGTAAAATATTTAGAGCAATTCATGTTAAAAAATATTCCCAATGTATATCTTGAGTTTTTACATGTGAATTATATTTTTTTAGTACTGCTAGTATTTTGGTGGAAAGGATAACAAAAATGTTTTTTAATTAGGCAGTCTTCAGCAGGGTCCAGGGCAATGAAAAGACACTTAGGTAGGAGTCTGGAAATACATTTTTGGGACATGGCTCCTCCTCTAGGCTGATTATGGTCTTTGTACTTTTGGAGTAAGGTAGGATTTTATTATTTGGACTAGTGGGAATCAATCCTACTCTTCTCAAGATAGTCTGATACTTGAAAATATAAATGTTAAAAATATATATTTTCAAATGTCAGATCGTAAAACTCTAACACTACATAAATCTTAACAGACATTTTTCTGTCTTCTCTTTCATGTGCCCCACTACATGGCTGCTTTGTCCTTTTTTCTTCTCATTACCCTTACTTTCTCCCAAATATAATACCTTCTTTTTCCACTGTGTAAGGCACGCTATAGGGTGGAACAACTGAAGGACAAAGAAAATTGCGGCTCCCTGCTCCATGTCCTCTACACAGTGGCTGGCTGTAACATTGATCTTCTCAGTACATTCCCACCCTATTTATTTTACCTAAACCCTTGCAAATTATTGTCTAGGACAACCAGAAATTAAGTGAAACTCTGAAATTTAGTTTTAGTTTTTTTTGTTTTTTTTTTAGTGATATTCATGTTAAAAAAAATTTGGAAAGAGATTGCATGTTTTCTAAAGAAACATTTTTCATTACCTAGAGAGGATATATTTTAAAACTCTTAAAGAGCTAGAGAGAAAGGAAAAGAGGTATAAGGGGCACCTCTACCAGAGTTAGTAATGGGCAGAAATAACAATTGGTGGCAGCAGAAAGGCAAGTAGGAAATTCAGTCACAAACTCACACTAAGCAATGATAGTATTTGGAGACATAAAACGCAAAATTTTTGCTGACTTTGAAGACTCACAATCATGGGTAAATACACATGAAAGAAGAGTGGATCAAAAATTTCAGGATCAGACTAAGATGCATCCTTAGACTAAATGGGCTACAGGAGCCAGTTCTTAAATACTAGACCCTATGAGCTAAGGGAATGGAGTATTCTCAGTCTCTCTTGCCAGCAGGTGGAGGCGGTGAAGAAGGAGCAGAATTGTCACGTTCCATGACTGAGAGATCTAAGAGACTGGTACCATAAGTGGGGGAAAAATCTTATACAGAATTATTCTTTTAGATAAATTTTAAGTCTCAAAATATTATGAGAAGAGTAAAATATCAAATTATATCTTAGTTAATAGGTTTAGCCAGTGTATCTATCAATCTAACTGCTATATTTAACAATATTATTATGAGAAAATACATTGAAACAAATTTGAAGAATAGCTTTTTTCATAGCCTATACATTTTGTTGTAGTCTCTATGTGATGAGCAATTCCAATAATTCCATTATTGGATCATGTATTTACCCTAGCATAATTATGCATACATCTTTAAGGATATATTTAAAGGTAATTTAAAAGTTAACTCATAAAAAAACTTAAAACGTTAAAAAGTACATAGTTCTTCTCCATATAAATCACCATGTGTTTTGGGGGAGAAAGATAAATTTTATGGGTATTCTTAGGTATGTGTGGTGGAAAGAATGTGGGAAGAAAAAAATTTAGGGTCAAACCAAACTAAGAAAAAGAAAAAAAAAGTACCTGTACTAAAAATTTACATGTGATCAAATGGAAGCATACATATTAACATTTTATTAAAAATTTTAATTGCATTAAAAAGTGTCTTAATACAGTCATTTCTCAAGTATCTGGGTAAAAAAATTAAAAAGAACAATTAATTAACAAACAACTTTTAGGGCTTAAAAGTATCTTTTATTATTTAGACTGTATCTGACATAATTATTTTTTGCATTGTATATTTCCTGTGAGCTATCATATTTACCATATTTAAAAAAGGAAAATTAATTTATTATTACTTTAACAGATACATGTTAAGTGCTTACTATAAGCCAAAGATTTAAAATGGAACAACACATTTAAAAATTCTTGCCCTTGTGAAGCTTATATTCTCCAGTGCCAGGGAAAGAATGTAACAAAAATAAAAAGTTAAATATATAATATGTTATTTGGGGGTATATTTTATACATAAAAATAAATTAGAGAAAATGGTAGAGAATACTGGAAGTGTTGCAATTTAATATAGGGTGAAAAAGGCAAAATGTGTATTAACCCTCATACTTGAGACTGGTGTTATTAGCTTCTTGCTCCTGGGCAAGTGAAATTAGCTCAGGATCTCATTACAGTGAGAGGTTTCCCTCCAGTGTATCTTATTTATGTTTAGACTCTGTTTTATTCAATATTAAATTTATTCTTAAGCAATAAGTTGGCTTAAAGTATTCAGCCTAAACAACACAAGACTGTGAACGTGATTTTCTTCATTCATTTTCCTTTAAGAGTAACTGTGAGTATAGCTGCTGTAAAACACCAGATGCAAAGCAAACAGTTCCACACCATCTTTTCTTCATCTGCCTTGCCATGGCATTTATTTCTCATTGCACACAGGAACTTGAAAGTTTCAAGCCTCAGATGTGATCACATGTGTCCTCTGCTGACTACTACAGATTTGTCTTCAAATGAACCACAGGAATGTTTATTTCTTAGTAATCATAGCAGCTTCTTTTTTAATGTGTTATTATGTTTTTACATATAAGTTAGCAGCATTGGTCCCAAATTCTAGCTTTAGCCTGCAGGTGGCTTTCCCAATGTGACTTGGGAAAATCACCAATATTAAGTTGTTTTTAACTCTTGTCCAAAGCTGTAAAAAAAAAAAAAAAAAAAAATCTTCTAGAGTCTTGAGAAAAGTATGACAATACAGGTTTCTATTCATATTGGTAATAATTTAATGATTTATCCCAATTTCACTATTAAGCACATTGTCACATTGTGACACCACCTAAAGTGGTATACCATCTAGTGGATTGGGAAGTTGAATAAGGATCTTCTTCAACTAATGTAAGCTTAGAGTCAAACTTAAAGTTAGCCAGGCAAACTTTGGGTAAAGGATTCCTGCCTTGCAGAGGGTCATGAAATCTGCTGTTAATGTTGCTCCAGAGGAATAAACCTTCTCTTATACTTCAAAAAGATAAACTAACAAGTAGAAAATATATACTAATGAGTATAATAAGTAATCACTAATATTCATTTAATTCTAAATAATTTAGGTGTGACAGTGAAGTAAAACAATGTGAAATTAACCACACCCCAGAGAAAGGAAGGGAATGCAAGCTTGACAGGGCTTTATCTCAGTGGTTTACCTTGAACCATGTCTCACACTCAAGAAGTGTTCAATAAATATTTGTTTCATAAATAAAAAAATGGTATCTGTCCCTGTCAAATAAATCTATGTAGATGTCAAGATAATACCCTTGTAATTTAAAGAATCATTCTTTCAATGGAAAGAAAACGACTATCAAAGAAATTGTGTAAGTTAAAAAGCATAACTTAAAAATGTTACTGCATCATCAAATACTTGTGATATGAGGCATAAGTCTAAGAAATAATTTAATTTTCATATTCTAAGCAGGAGTTATTTTAATCCAAATGCATTTTACATTACATTATTATATTATAATATTTTCTTCATTTACACAATAATTATCTCCACATATATGAGGCTGCATGCTTTTGACATAAAAATTAGGTTAGGTTTTTGCTTTCTTCAAGCATCTTAATTTTTTAAAAGATAACAATTGAGGGGAAAAAAATTGTGAACAGACTTTTAAATGCCAGATCAAGAGCTCTGTCAAAACTTCTCCTCCCTCCACCCCTTAAGAAATCTGGTTTTATTCATAGCACTACACTAAATTAGATATAAAAAAAGATATTTTTCTTTTGTGTAAAGCATACCAATGGTTTCATACATCTTGCATTTGACACTGCTCTGATTCTGGAAACACATGAAATGGGTGTGCAATTACCCTTCTTCCACATCTTAGAGTTACCATGTGATCCATTCTTTCCTCACAGCAAACATGAAAGACAGGGGGTTCTGTTTTTGATTGTTTGCTGTTCCTGGTATGGAACTTCACCTTTAAGCTAGAAAAAACTCTTTTTACTATATAGTGTATATAGTACAGCATATATTTCTAAGAAATATTTATATTACTGAAGAACTTAAGATGACCTTAAATACACAGAGAAATTTAATTTAATGTAATGATTCTTCATACCACCATACATACTGCTAGCATAAAACTTGCTGTTCTCAAACAAATGTAAGGAGAATCACTGAATTGATTATAGGAAGTAAAATTTTTCCTAAAACTGAATTTTTTTGTGGGGGTAGAGGGGTCTGTTGAATCATATATATTTTGTGCTAAAAAATTGAGAATCGCTAATGTTCATTAGTTTAAAAATCACAAAATGAGATTATGAGTACTAAATATAGGATCTTAGCATGTAAACCATTACTTTTTCATTATGTTTTTTGAGAACATAGTGATTGACAAATTTATAAAATAAATTAGACTTGGTGTGTATTAAAGTTTACACTATGCATATTACCTATAAATTCTATGTTCCTTCTTAAATTTGGGTGCTTTACAATTATAATTTAATATATTTTTTAAACCTGTTGGCATTGTTTATGTCTCTTATTTTTTGAGATGACTAATGTAATTTAATTATGTTAAAGCTGTACTAAAATTTAAGGGCAGTTCAAATAGTAATATAGCAGTTTAAAAATGTGGCCTTTATATAAATAAGAAATATATATACTTTTCATAATACATATTTATTTTACAGAAGTGTTTTATCTCATGTTCTCATCATGAGATAAAAGAATTCAAAGTAAATGATAAGTAGAGTACAACAAAAGACCCAGCAATATGTAATATCTGCTATCATTGATTTCATGGGGGGAATGAATGGGCCCTTATGTCCTTTTTGAGAGACAATGCAGGCACTTTTACTCAGACCGTTTAGTGATCAAGAAGTCATTTCACCATCAGGAGTGTGCTGATATGAAAACATATCTCAGAAACCCATGTAAAGTAACTACAAAGGTATAAAAACTACACTGAAAATTTTTATAGTGAGTCAGTCATGAGCAGTTTTGGTTGTTGTTTTCATTAATTGTTTAATTATCTGTAGATAAAATATATGACAACATTGTGTCAATATTGGATCTCTCCATTGGACATAAATTAAAGTTAAAGGGTCCATGTTAATTATTCATTAATTTACTCAAAAGTATACCAACTCAGTATTTCAAATCTAACTCTTAAACATTAAAAAAAAAAAAAAAAATGAGAGGCCACTCTGTCCTTGAAGAACTTTTAGTGTAACCAGATAACAGGATATGCATGAGCAAAGGGAAAGATACATATGAATAGGGTCAACTTGATCTTTGGGATCTCTAGCTCTAACTGGTGTTTTTATTCTCCTGGCACTTGTCTCTTTATACTCAGTCATGTTGGTTGGTGTACTGTGTCTGCACTATAGATGGATATCTGTATTTGTAACATGGCATGATTTTTCTACTAGGTTGATATTGATATCAGAATCATATTCTCTGTTATGCTTTTTTAAGAAACAAATGTTTTAATGACTCCTGTGTCTTAGACATTTTCAAGGATAGAATGTCCAAGCCTCATGTGAATCATCAAAAAATGCACTGGGATGTTCTAAAGTTTTACAAAATTGCTGAAACTTTCTTTGATGTAAGTTAAAGCCAGCACTCTTTGCAAAGGCAGCTGTTTTCTGATGTTGTTATACAATTACACGAGAATATCATTAGCATTTTTAATGTGTATCTAAATTTCAATCCTATTTCAACTACTGATAGATCCATCATAAATATGAAATGAAATGAAAACAGCTTTGGATATTGTTTATGTACCATATTCAAATGAGATACTCATATTTTGGACACATAGTCCATCATATTTTTAGATCCATCTATAACTGAAAGATCTGAAAGGACTCTAGGAGTAGAATGCTTAGTTATCACATACAGTAATGACATCTGTCCACATTGTGGACTAAATCCTAAGTGTAATTTAGCAACACCTGCCTCACTCATAATTGATACAGGTATTTACAGCAAGAAAGGTGAAGATTTGATTTCTGCATATTTCAAAATTTAAAGCTTAATAAAATTAATACTTTAAAAGTACCTAGACATTTTCTAAAATTTTAAAAGTTCTCCTGAACCTTCTCAAGTATTTGTCATTAAATAATTGGGTTTTAGTCCTAAAAAATTTAAATCTTAACAGTTCCTGTATAGTGAACATATGAAAATTCCCAATTAATACTATTATCAAAGAAAATTTTATTAATTTATTTAAAACATAATTTTAACATTATAATTTTAATTAATGGACTTGAAAAAATTCTAATTACTAAATTTATCAACTGAACAGGACTTATTCTAAGATTTAAAAATTATAGGTAAAAGCATTTAAATTTAAATACATGAAGAGGCATCATCTTTATCAACTCTATTCAGCAAAAAGCATTTATTTAAAATGTAAAAATATATCTTTATTATTATTTGTCTTGTAAATATTTGTATATTTTTACATGCATTGCAACACTTAGTCAGTCAATATATCCTCACAACTCCAATAAACAAAAAAGTTCTAAAGTTCTAAAATCAGGTAGTAAAATAAAGACTGCAAAGATTGAGGCTGCTTTTACTATTTTGACTGACAAGACCATTTGTTCACTTTTTCAGGTAGATAAAGTAGTTTAATTCCTTATATTTAAAAGATAGACTTAATATTAAAGGACATTACAGAATTATCTAAATAGAAATGCTGATGTCCTCAGATATTCATAGTATACAAATGTTTGTACTAGGGAATAATAAATTCATATATAGGGGAAGGATTGAGAATGGACTATTTATCTGCTAGAGACAGAAGAGACAGTTCACTCTCTAAATACACCATATTGTCAGTGACATAGCAATTAAAGAACTGAGCTCCTGGGGCAGGTCAGGTATAGGTTTTCGAACAGCCTCCCTTATGTAGTTATGATAGTTTGGAAAGCAAGTCAAGCTTTCTCAGGAACAAAAGAAAAAATTCCCATTTTTCTCAAGTGTGAAAGATCAAGTAAGGAAGAAGTGCAGTTTTGCCAAAGTGGTGGAATACATAAGGCAGTGTCGGGAGAATTAGAGCTGCCAAAATGAAATAACTTAAAAACGTATTATTTGAAATTAGAAAACAAAATAACCATAAATTAACTATACTCAAGTAAATGAAAAGTGTCTTCTTATAGAGAAACATGAAATCTTAAGTGCTCTCTGATGTAATCATATTTCGAAGTTATTTTAGCTATCCTGAGCTTAATATTGCAGACTTCCAAAAACTTAGCTTTGCTACATATGAATTCAAAGGAAAGTGAAGTTTACATTTCTGAGGATTCCTACTACTATTGTCAAAGCTATTTTTAAAACATCATTATAAGAGCCTGGAATTGATCTTAATTGAATATATTTCATCTAATAATCACTAAAAAGTTATATATCACAGTGTTATAAGTATACATTATTGTAAAGGTTAATGAATAAAGAATATATTATGATTTAATTTTATAATTATAAATACAATGAAAATATATGTTTATGACACAAAATATGCAATGCTTTTGGCCTCTGAATTATTATGAATTTTCTGTTACTTAAAAATTTATAACGATTTGGTTACAGTGCATTTGAGTATGGAAAATATGAAGTGGATATTTTGCATAGTGCCAATATCACATATTTATTTAGCGTGAGGGAATGTTTGGTAAATTCATTTTATATGTTTACTCTTAAAAGCCAAATAGCAATAGGGCCAAAGTATTTTAAAAAGTTAATTGCTCACCAAGATGCTTCAAGAAAAGAATATAAGAAAGAGAGGGAAGATAAATATGATGTAGTAGAAAATGGAAGAAAAGAGCAAAAAAGAAAATAAAAATATTTTTTTTTCTTGGCAGGAATACTGAAATTTGAAACTGCAATTATAGCTTTTGCTTTTACAGTTTTAATTAACATAATAACTTTTCATATATTTCTAAAAGTACAAAAACAAGAACTAAGTTATCTAAAAGAAAACTATCCCTCTTCTTCTATACAAACACAATTCTATTTATTTGTTGAACTGAAAAAAAATTTTTTTTATGAGTTAATACAGTTAGATTGAATCAAACCTGTTAAATGATTCAGAAAAAAATAAAGCCACTAGATTCACACAAACATATTTTCTTCAAGAACACTGACTTCACTCTGCAGAGAAAATAAGTTATCATGTGCCTGAGCAAGATTAAAATCAACCAGAACTTTTTAGTTAGGAAGCAATTCAGAAGCCCAGAACTATTTAAATGAGAACTGACTATGATAATGAATTATGACTACTTCAGCACAAGATATAGAAGATTTCATTCTCAGAGATCACTTTCCATAGGACAACAACACTAATGAAGGCAAAAGAGTAAATAGATCTGTTTCTCAGACACTGTATATTATTCTTTAATAGAAAGAAAATTATATAATAATAATTGGAGATAATTTTTACTTATAAAAATATATTAAAACAATGACATACTTATGTATTTTGACATACCAATTTAAGACAGTAAAATGTACTAAATCACAGGCATCTAGAAATAGGCATTTATCAGTTTTAGAAGATGAAAGCTTGATCTACAGCAATATTAATATGAAAGGCAATTTAGTTATCACATTTTTGATCTGGAGATGAAATTTTG
>CM053507.1:76879096-76924096 GCA_028627145.1 Eidolon dupreanum | reverse complement strand
GGAGGAAGCATGTACTAGAGACTCTTTATAGAGATTAGAACATTCAAAACATTATACATGTGTGAACATTCACACCAGAAAATGAGCCAATACATCAGTTTCCTTAACTCTTGCTGGCACTGATTAAAACTCGGAGCCAAAGTCTTCTAATGGCATGAGATCACCAAAAGCATTTTTTAGAGCAATATGTGGATGATAATTTATAAACAGTAAAGACTATGATGTCATATGGTAAACAATACCGAGATAACACAATTCTTCCCATATATTGCTTTAATTACATTTCTGATGGAATACACCTATTAGGTTTATTGAAGTTGTTATACAATTTTATCTAATTCATATTCATATTTATTTTTGTTGAATTTCCATACTCATTTCCTAATGATCTGTATTATACATGTTAGAAAATTATTAACTCTAGTTCTACTGATGCTTCTTACTATAACACTTAGCTAGATTAGTTTAAAAGGCTTTTTTTTGGATCTTACTATCCATTAACAATGGTATTTTAGTTTGAATGTAGGTAAAGTCACCAAAATATTTTAAATTTTTAGTATTAGATGAAGATAAATTTTCAGTTACAGATTTTTAGTATTATTCTGTAATATGTTAGTATTCCCAACACTCAGGGTTTGTTTCAACCATTAGGTGATAAATGTTCTCCCTCAAACTACTCATTAGTTTCATCTTATGCAAATAGTATTCAGAGTGTGAATATGAAAAGACTCTCAACCTGAGATTATACACCTAATATGGCTTCCGAGCCTTGAAAAATAGATGTACATCATAGAAAGCATGAACTTGAGTCACCCATAATGTGATGGCAGGAGAATATTAGTGCTTCAATCCAAGAATCTCAAAAAATTTTGAAGAGAAACACATTTAGTAGTTTTAATAGCAAAACATTTTTTTTAATCAAGCAATAGAAGAAATATCAATGTAATGACCCAAACTGCTTTGACAGAAGTATGGAGATAAGGTGGAGAAGGTGGAGGGTACAGATCATGGCACTCCCACTCAATGCCACATGTTACTGTGCTAACTTTGACACACGCCCATTGCACCTTATAATTCAATTGAAGATGCTTCGAAACAGTTTCTAATCTCTTCTGAATTTTTTTTTTAGTTTTATTTATTTTATTATTTGTTACTTAGAAATTGGAACAAGTAGTCGTGGAAATTTAATGCCTTTATTTAAAAGTTGAAGGAAAAAAGAGGAGTAATGTATTTATGTGACTTCCCTAATGTCACAAAGCTACTTTTTGGACTGGAATCTAGTCCAGTGCTTTCCTTACTACATCAATCCAAAAAGAAAAAAAATGCTTCCTGATGCAAAGGCAGAGCAAAAAAATACACATTAAAATATAAAATGTCATATCTTCCTTCTAAAAAGATATTTTGAAAAGAAACACACCTACTTAAAACCTGTCAGTAGGTACAAATGGTAATCTCATAAGAAAACTTTAGTATATCTTCCAAGATTTAGTCTAGCACTGCCCAATAAAACTTTCTATGACATTTCTGCTCTGTCCAATGTGGTGGCTACTAGCCACATGTGCTTAATGAGTACTTCAAATGTGGCTAAAGTGATTGAAGAGTTTAACATTAATTTTATTTAATTTATATTTAAATAGCTACATATGGCTAGTGAACATTATGTTAGACAGCCCAAGCCTAGTATTTTCCTTCTTTTTGTTAGTCTTCTCTCTCACCACATATATTCTGTCTCTCCCTCATGTATTACTTAATGGCTTAGCTATTTTAATTCCATTTTTGGAATGTAACCACTCTCTCCTGACTCCTCCTACTTATTCTGTTAGCATCTTTCCCCAATTCTTCACTTCTCTTTTCCTTGCCAACTTCTATTCAACTTTTGTGTTTTGATTTGGTGTCACTTTCCTTGGGAAGATGTCCTAGTTCTCTAACCTTATTCTACTTTAATCATATATAGACAGTCTCTACCTAAGGTAGACAGTACGTAACCTACTCTATTGCAATTATATTTTTATTTATCTTTTCCCACCCATGAGATTGTAAGAGTCTCTATGGAAAAAACTCTGCCAGCCACAAGCACATGACTTGTCACTGCATTTTGAACAAATAAGTAAATGAATTAATAAATGAAGATTTAAATGTCTACTTTATTGTATTAATTATATTTTTGAAAGTTAGAAAAAAATGGATGTGATATAGAGAACTGTTGTCATCTCTCAAACAGAGTAGTAACAGGCTAATCACACATTTCAGTCTAATAGTAGTGTGATGAATTGATTAGATGGAATACTGTTCAGAAACCCATTCTAATAGTTATGGTGCTGATGGTCTAGACTAGAGTTATTCAAGTGGTCATTGAAAAGAAAGTATGAATCTAAAAGACTGTTGAAAATTGTGCTGAATACAGCTGAAAAGAAACTGAGCAGTCAGAAATGATCTAATGCATCTTTTATAAGAAATACAGAGACTAGCAATTACAAAAATATTATACTTGAGAGCTAAATAAAACTTGGAATGATTCATGATAAAAATGTTGATGGACAAGTCAATTTGTAGGAATGCCTAAGTGTGAAATGTCTGAGTGACAACGTTGTATAAACAATTGATAACACGTGACTATTGAGAGTATAATTGAGCAATCAGAGTAAAAGTTGTAGATATTAGAATCATATGATTGATTAGGTTTTTTGATGGAAATCAGTGTAGGAAGAAGAAAAACTGAATAATTAAGTATTTAAAGATATCCAAGTTAAGAGACCAAAATTATTGAAAATGGCAATAGACTATTCATAAGTATATTTAAAAAATCAAAAGATTAGAGTTTTAAGGGGAAGAGCATGGTTAAAAGTATTGACTTACCTAGAGAAACTGAATTGGAAAGTAATAAGAAAAATAAAATTTGGATAGAAAGTCTTAGGAGGTGACCTTTGAGATAGTGCTCATTCTTAACATCTTGATAGAAGTGTAAAGAATATAGACATTTCATATTAATCAAATGGCCAAAGGATTGTGCTCTAGATATGAGACTATGAACTCAGAGATTGTGCTTAATCATCTTTATCTTATTTGGGACCAGAACATTGTTCTGTTTTATTTTTTTAAGAGATAGAAAGCTGAGGTCTGCTAAAAGTTTATACCTCAAATCTTAATACAAGCAGTTTTGAAAAACTGTCATTGGTTTTACAATGCTTTGACTAAAAGGGGTCCATAATCTATGGTGTCTTTAAGATTTTTTTAAAAAATAATTTTTGTAACAGGTTATTCTCTTAGTTCTGAGAACATAGAACCTCAGATAAAAACTTATGTGCTAATACTATACTGAGAAGAGTTCTTCCAAGGTAGTCACAACGGAGGAAAATGGAAGAGGAGAGAGCAAAAACATGAATGTACATTATCAACCTGCACACATTTTGTATCAAGCACAATTTACTATCTTTAATAGGTAGCATGAACTATTACCTCTTAGTCTATTTTGGGGTAAGGGAAGGACAGGAATTTATCTGTCATCTCCCATTTCTACTGTCACAAGTTTGCTTCATAAACTATTAAAAACACCCTTCTCTTTACCCAAACATACGCATTTCCAGCTTGCACACAGTAGGCCCTAATATGTTCCATAGTATCTCATGCCTCAAGAAAAAAAAAAAAAAAGAAAGAAAATATCAAGGAGGAAGGCAAAGTGCACTATGTGGGCATGAAGCAAAATGTGGATACATTTGTCCATGCAAAATCAGTAGTTGCTGTATCTGGAATGAGATGGTGTCAAGAGACTCAAAGACAGATCCTGCCAAGAGATTCTTAGATGGCACTAAGAGGCATCTGATACAATTCACAAGTACCATTTACTTCATCTCTCTTCTCTGACTTTAGTACTCAAGGGTGGTTTGCATACAGCCTATAATTTTAGTTCTGTTTTTGTGATGGGGTAATTATGGACAGTGAATGTACAAGTGTGGGAGCACTGATATTTTTAGATAATATACATCATGGAATAGTTTGAGTAGGAGGAATTCTGTTTTAACTTGCCTATAAACTCTAATATTAATGAATTACGGTTGTTTTTTATACAAGCTTTATTTTTGCACAGCTTGATCCTTGAAATCTCATACTCTCTATAGAAATTGTTTTAGAATTATAATTATTTGATAAACATGCATTCCATTAATCTGAAGTGTCCTTTTGTCTTTGCCATTCAATAAAATTTCATGTATCCTCAAGGCTCAATTCAAAAGTCATCTTTTTTTTTTAAAGATGATATCATATAGTCGAATCTTACTCATGGTTAAGTTCTTGAGTCCCTTCGTAGGGCAAAAATTGAGGACATTTCAAAATACCAATGAAAATAATTTGAGTTACCAACTAGGAACAATATTACATATATATAGTTTGTTTATACAAACCTATATAAAATCCTCTAGATCTTGGCTAGTATTTTCTATGTGACTTCAAGTCTAAGGAAAGCCTTAAAATCATTTGCTCATTTATTCTGTCAGTTTTGTCTTTAACTTTCAGGCTTATTTGAATTCATAGTGTATTTAATAGAATTAAATTAGGTGTGTGACTCAACTCTACTGACCTAGACCTTCTCAAAAAGATTAACCATCTCTCTTGTGCCCTTTTATTTCACCTTCTTTCATACATCTGGCAGGCATTTTATCATATTTATCATCTTTTTTTTGAGAGATGTGACAGTGAGGATTCTCTACAGTGGTCTCCAACTTGGATATAATGTTCTGTCCCTTTTACAAGGCACTAGTCTTGGAATTTAAAAGAGATTAAGATATAATCTAATAACAAGTATTATGAGTACTTCCCAGCTGGACTCAAAAGGCTTCTCTGTCGCATTTCTCCACATCTCTGACAATACTGTGTTTGGTTCTCCCCAGAAAGATCTTCCCCAATTGAAATTGAGTTCATGAGAACAGGGGCCCTCTTATCTTTGTATCCCTGATGTTCAGAACAGTTTAGAGGATAATAGTCCTCAATAAATCTTTGAAAAGATAGTGACAAACAAAATTTTTTTAATTAGCCATGTTTCTGCATGAAATCCCATCAGTTTTTACAATTCTCTCAAAATGTATTAAATTTTATTAACTGACAATGAAGATAATTTGTACTTATTTTACATTTGTAATTGTTATATTATAAAACAAAATTATTCTGAATTTAAACTTTATTCCTGATAAGATTTTTATCTATAATAAAAAGTAAAGAGGTATGACTTAGATGATTCATAATATTGTTTATACTCATACTAAACAAGAAGATATAATTAAATCTCCTAGCATTCTCACACAGAGGGTTGATAAATGTTTATTAGTTATTATGGATGCACTATACATAACAAAAGGCAATATATAATGGGTCATTTAAAATCAGCTGATGTCTGGTTCAAGAATTGAACTTTTCTCATTGCATTGTTCCATAGCCTGAATATAAACTTAAATAATTAAACTGAGGACCTTCTTATGAAAAACTCTCTAATGTAATCTTAAAAGAGAAAATTGTTGAACAAGTTCCAGCACAAATTCTACACTGAATATTTTTAACCATCTTAGGAAAACATTGGTTTGATTATAGCTATTCCTTGGACATCAGGACTTAATTAGGCAATCTTGTATAGGACACTAAATAAAATGAGTAGTTAGCAACCTGAGTTCATATAGCATGAAATAAATCATAATAAAAGACCTCTTCCATTTGCTGTCTTCTACAGTATGATACAAAATTGGTTTGAGATAAATGGTTTCCATCATATGCCTCTGTCAAGGATAAAAACCAGAAAATGGCACTATTAATATACTGAAGTTGCCTCATTATTCAGGAAGATTAGAATAAAGAACTGTAATAACAAGTCTGTAGATTGTTTTCCCAGAATATTAGATGGCTCTGCTAATGACTACAAAGTTTAAGATCATTTCTATAAATCACAAACTGTGAACATGATAGTAGCGTTAAGTGATTAGGAATATGTTTCAATAATATTTTAAGATTTCTTATGTGCTATCATAGTATTTTTCCTCTTGCAAGCTCATGACATAAATTTGATGCTCTAGAGTTTCATAGTGGATTAAAAGAAATAATATAGAAGAATTTTTCAATGAAGATTTTAATTTAGCCATTTATACTTATATGTATTGTGGAGTAAATTATATGTATGGTGACCTTCATGACTTTAGGCAATTATTTCAGAAAACTGTTTCCTTTTAAATAGTTATAATATAACTGATAAGTGCTTTATAAAATTTAGAGTAACCCTAAAATAAGTAATCTGATGGATGCTGATAATATTTTTGTTTGGGTTAATATAAGCAAAAGAGGCCATTCTCCTTCCTGTAGACAGAACTCTGGGTTAACGTCCTTTTACAGATATGAGTGTCCCTAACATGGACATAAAAAATTGATAATGAAAACTAATTAAGACTGGGAATCCAACACCATTTGAAATATATCAGGTTCAAGAGTTATTAATCTCCAAAATTCTTCACCAACAGAGCAGCTTAGAGCTTCTGTGTATAAGTTATATTTCTAGTGTAATAAAAACATAAGAATAAATTTCTTTATTTCATAGGTGAGCAGAAAAATTTACCAATGCACAAATAAATATGAATAAATGAATACAAGTAACTTATTTTCCAAGAAAGGTCTTGATAGATTTTGAAAATCCTGTATCGTATCCTAAATTTTTTATTTATATTAGGACAGTTTTTTTGCTAATTTTATTTTTTGTTACTTGGAGGTATTTTTTGCTTAACATGCTACAGATAACAGATGCTGAAAGTGCTAAAAGAACTAATTCTATTTTCAAGAAAAATAATTATAAAGTATTTTTTTAAAGCTATTTTGATACTCTGAAAGTATTCCAAGTATAATGAGAGGCGGGGTAGGGCTGAAGGGAAAGTGGATTATTTGTAGAGAGGAATGATGACATTATATTTTCAAATGTGCTGAAGATTAACTTTATATCAAGAAGTAAACCCAAGCAGATAAACGAGGCTATGCAACATATTAAATAATTCTGAATGTGACACTAACAAACTGACAGCATCCTTGTTTCACTTCTGTAAGAATTTGCTGTTGATAAAACCACTATTCTAACAACAAAAGCAACAACAAAACTCAGACCTACAACCAACAAATCAAAAACAAACAAACAAACAAACAAAAATCCCCCATAAAGTAAACCAACCTACTACCACACAACAAATGCCCTGGCTGTCCTGCTGAGTCAAAGTAAACAGTAACTGAGAGGGTAGACATGAAAACCAGCAAACAGAGTTATGTTTGATCACACATCAGGCCTTGCCTACATGCTTTCTGCCATAATCAGTGCCATAATCACAGTGACCCATTAGATGCCACATCTGGGTCAAAAGACATAATCAGATATCAAATATATACTCTGCTTAGGAAAAAAACTATTGATCTATGACCATCTTTATTTACATGTTGATTTTTATTCAATATGTAATTTATTTTGTTGTGAAATAGAAAATACATAGTTTGTAGCTCTATAATTTTGCAGCAGGAATATATACTAATATTGACATTATTCCAATTATTTCTATTTGACATATACTCAAAACTTTTGAAAATGGTGTAGAAAGTGAATTGGTCAGACAGTGCAATGTTGCAGATGAGATTCAGACATTTCTTTTATGTTGAAGTCCATTGCAACTATGCTTCTCTCATTTTAAAATGCATTAACAAAAGTATTTCTAAGAACACTGCACACTTTAAAATTCAGTGACAATATAGATTTTTTATGTATTTCATACTCAGATTTTAAAATATAGGAATAAATTTACATTCTTTGCTTTGAATATCCTAGAGTCTAAGTATCATTAGATATATCCTAGAACTAGTCTCTTCAGTTTTAAAGATTAGCTCTTGTATAATTCTACACACTCTGATCCAATTTAATAACAAAGAAAGAGATACAGGGCATTGTAGTTAATTGTAAAAAATGATTGTCAATGACTATTTCTGAGGTCTGGGAAGCTATCTGAAAGATCAAACAGTACACAAAACTAGGTACAGTGTTTTGTAATTAAGCGTCACAGCTAATGGCCCTCTAACAAAACTCTGCTGGAAGACACAGTGATTAGAGGCACATGCAGGTTAATAATTAGAAGCATCTGAGCACAGAAGCAATTAATATAAGAAAACTCCCAGGAGAGAAAGGCTGAGCAATAAACAAAACAAGATTCTTTCAAAAAATCACATTTTAAAAAGTCTGTGTTAATAAAGTGTCACAAAGTTCTAACTTTTAAGAATGTATTAATATACTTATATTTATTTTGTTTTATAGCATATTTTTAAAAATTCACTATCCTCATACGTGTTTTCATTCAGTGTAATCAGGAAGGATTGCTTTTGTCCATTTACCAAATGAGTATCAAACAATTTGGAGCTGTTAAGGACCAGGTATGAACCAGTAATAACAATTTGCTAGGTAAAACAAAGACCACCAACTTTGAATTTATGTCTAAATTTATAGAATTTTTGAAAGGAAAGCCCTCTCAAACTCATTTTTTTTTTTCATATGAAACACCATATTAGCAAGTCTGATAACTATTTACAAGTGAAAATGTTCTACCTTTTAAATTGTTAAACTGCTTTGGTCTTCATATAGAAAACTTTATGCCATTTCAGAACAGCATTCTTTTTACATTCAGTAAGTCCTTTGGCAACACACTGAAATATGTTCAGCTGGCATATGTTCCTCTATTTTATACTGATCATCTTTTAATCTTTATTGTGTGTATGTATATGCCTTTTTCATTTCAAAATTATATCCATTTTAACCATCTTAACTACATAATATTCAATTAGGTCTCACTGCTCATTTTCTGTTTCAAGCTGATTGCGAAAGTAAATGTTTTGAGGGTATGTACCAAAGGCTAATATATTCCTAAGCAAAATGGAAAAATGATAAACCAGAAAAAAGAGAGACATTAAAGGACATTAAAGGACTGTTCTTGCCATGTGACCTAATCATTAAAAAACACTTCCAGGGGGGAAAAAAATCTCAAACATTAAAGAAACACGGAGTCATGAATTATGTATAGTCATAAAGGCCCTTGGAAACATGTAAAATTCAAGCCCTAAATCATTATTTTGATAATTACTTCTATTATTTTTCTTTGTGTTATAATAAATAATTTGCATCAGAATCCCAATGCATTTATATCTTACAGCAAAATTTTGTTGGTCAAATATAAAAGATATTGCATCCCATTTCCAATTTATTTTTGCTTTCACCTTTTAAATAGTATTATCTTTTGTTCATAAGGACGTATGTTGAACAGTTAGAATACAATAATTCAGAATTCTGATAATTATAATCCAAGCTGACTATGAATAAACATTGTGGACAATAGAAGTGCTACAAAATATCGGCTTTATTGTTATTATCATATAATCATTATTATTAAACGAGTGCTTCAGAATGTCTCACTTTGGATATAGCTCTTAACAGGTTTGTTCTGTTATTGTAACTCTAGCTTATTGATCTCATTTGTTAGCTTTGATCTTCTAGACTTGAAATACCCTTAGAGGCCTATGTAGGTGTATTCTGTTTGCTGGGTTTATTCCACTGCTATGTCTTTTTATTGTCCTTTAAATTTTGATATTTTCCCTCTTCTTACTTTTTCCAAGGAAGATGTTATGCTTACTGGAATTGTTCAGATTTGTAGCTTCTTAAAAATTCCGATTCTTAGACTTCCACCTCAGACCTGCTAAATTAGAAGTTTTACTTTGACAAGATCTCCAAGTGATCCGAATGCATATTAAAATTTTAGAAGCAATGAAGAAGGCACCAAATAGATACTGATTTAAGAATGAATACAGTTGACCATTGAACAACACAGGATTGAACTGTGAGGTCTACATATATGCAGATTTTTTTAAAATGTGTTTTGTAATGTAAATATAGTTTTCTTATGAGTTTCTTAATAATATTTTATTTTTCTATAGATTAAGTTATTGTAAAAATACAATATATAATATATATAACAAAAAAATCTGTGTTAATCAACTTTATGTTGTCATTAAGGCTTTTGGGGGAGTCAAAGTTACAGGGGGATTTTTGGCTAGTAGGATAGTTGGTGCTACTAATCCCCAGGGTGTTCAAGGGTCAACTGTATATAATTTTTCTCTCACTCTTACATTTCCTTTAACTGCGTTTTCAATGTAAAAGGATCAATTATAAATGACATGGAAATTCAGTAGAACAATGAAAGTTTACATTAAAGTAGAACTAGAGAAATTGCCTGATGGTATTTTTTGCCAGATAAATCTGGCTTGGTTTAATTGAAATTTACATTCAAAATAAATTAGCTTTAAATGCTATTTAATACTATTATTTAATGCTATTATTAAATTATCCTTCCTCACATTTTATTATTCCAGTCGAATATATTAATTATTATTTATTTTTTCTCAATTTTAGAACCTGTGACCATATTCGTTCTCTTTTCACATACTCAAGTTGAAAAGGGGAGTATGAAATGGATCGTTAGGAAATCAAAATGAACATTTACCCCATTATTTTCTCATTAGTAACATGTAGCTTTGAATTGTAAATGATTATGCTGCAAGCCATCAAATCCTTGATTCCTTTTCAGTCTCATTTATAAACACACACACACACACACACACACACACACACAAACACACACATACATATAATTTAATTATAGTTGGTATGCAATATTATATTAGTTTTAAGTGTATGATATAGTGACTCAATATTTATATACCTTACACTGTGATCTCCTCACTAAATCTAATAATCATCTGTCACTATGCAAACTTATCATAATATTATTGCTTCTATTTTTGTAGTATCTTTGGGTATCTGCGAAATGTGGAAAATGATGTGCAAAATGGAATCCTAGACTACGTCATCCCTAATTACAAGAAGTTTCTTCTCTCTGCTGAATAAGTGATAAAATTTTACTTGGTAATCGTGTTTTACAATTTTTAATATTTGTCTAAGATTTTCTTATTTAGTATTACATTCTAGCAATGTTCTGAATGTTATTAAATATAAAAGATTGATCATTTTTCTCCTATACTTATTTCTATGGAAAATATTTAAAGAAAACCTAAATCCTTTCCATTATTAGCCAGTTATATACCATTAGAAAGGATAAATTTTAGTGAAGGAGATCTTGATTTTTCTTTGCTTTTTCTATTCTTTTAAATAGCCATTGATAAAGAGGGAATAATGGATATATCTCCTTTGTGTGAATTTTTTTTTCACTTCTTTTAAGACTAGTTGCTCAATGAAGTTACCAAAAACCTCAGTTGTTAAAAATGCTTTAGTAAAATTATTGTCAGCCATAGTTAAAAAGTTTCTTCAATTTACTTCTATAACCATCTCTTACAAGGCTTCTTGAAGGCTACCTCACTGAACAAAAGTATTAAGTGCTCAATCACTCATGGGGGCAAAATGTGCTGAATTGAATTGTGTCTTGTCAAAATTTATATATTGAAGCCCTATCCCTCAATGTGACTATATTTAAAGATTGAGCTTTTAGGAGGTCATTAAAGTTAAATGAGGTCATGAGGGGTTGAGATTATAATCTAAGAGGCTTTGTAAAAAGAGGAAGAGAGAGAGATCTTTCTTTTTCCGCTCACACACACTGAAGAAAGGCCATGTGAACACAGTGAGAAGGTAGCTTTTTTTAAGCCAGGAAGAGATCTCTAATTACAATGTAACCATACTGTTACCCTGCTTTTGGATTTCTAGCCTCCAGGAGTGTAAAAAAAAAAAAATTCATTGTTGTTTAAGCCACTCAGCCTAGGGTATTTTTACATAACAGCGGAAGGAGACTAAGACAAATTTTGGTACTGAGAAGTGGAGTGCTGCTGTAACAAAAACTAAAAATGTGGAAGCAGCTTTGAAATTGGGTAATGGGTAGAAACTAGAAGAATTTTGAGGTGCATGCTAGAAATATGGATGTCAAGGGTGATTCTGGTGAGATCTTAGACAAAAAATGAGGAACATGTTATTGGAAACTGGAGGAAAGTTGATCCTTGTTACAAAGTAATGAAGAACTTTGTTGAACTGTGTCATAATTTATTATGGAAGATAGAACTTGTGAGCATTAAAATTGGTATTTAAATGAGGAGATTTCTAAGCAAAGCATCAAAGAAGCAGTTTTGTTTCCCCCTGGCTGCTTATAGTAAAAATATTAAAAAAGATAAAGTAATTGAAAATAAATTAGTAAGCAAAAAGGAACCAAAACTTGAAGATTTGGAAATTTCTCAGTCTATCCATATTGCAAATCAATCAATCAATCAATCAATCAATCATGTTGTAAAGAAAACACGAAAAATATGGCTAGACTGGCACTTGATAAAGAGTTTATGAAATTATACAGGCAAAAATACCACCAATTTTACCTGAAGGGGATGGAGACAAGATGAATTGAAGGAAGGATGTATGACTTCTAGTATTTGACAGGACAGGATGAAGGAACTATTCTTCTGCAAACATCTTTAGTCTTTAAGAAGAGGGGAATGTGGCCCTAAAGGTGAATCAGAGATCATCGTGGCCACCTCCTTGGCTTCAATAGGTCATATGGCCTCTGCCTTGGATGTTGGATCCCAGCCTAGCAGAATTACAAAAGCAAGACCCCCACCTAGAGCCATGGGGATGAGGCTGACACAGTGGACCTAAAGGGAAGAACATAAAACCAAAGAGGATTATTTTTGAGCTTTGAGATCTAATAGAATTTGATCTGCTAGGTTTTGGACTTGCTTGGGAATGTCACTCCTTTCTTCCTTCCTATTTTTCCCTTTTAGATTGGGAATGTCTAATCTATGTCCTTTGGAAGTAATAACTTGTCTGTTTTCAGGGGTCCACAGATGAATGCCTTAGGATGAATCATATTTCAAGTCTCACTCATAACTGATTTAGATATTTAGATACGACTTTGGACTTTAGAGATGATCCTGGAATGAGTTAAAATTTGGGGACTGTTAGAATAAAATGAATATAGTTTGCATATGAGAAGAACATGAATTTTGGGGGCCAGAGATGGAATGCTATGAACTGAATTCTTACCCAAAATCTATATGTTGATGTTCTAAACGTACAATGTGACTAAATTTAGAGATAGGACTTTTAGAAAGTAATTAACATTAAGGTTAAATGATGTCATAGGGAAAGGTCCCAATTGATAGGATTTGCGGCCTTACAAGAAGAGAGAGAGAGGAAGAAGGAGAGGGAGAAGAAGAGAGAGAGAGAGAATCTTTTTCCTTGTGTACACACTGAGAAAAGGCCATATGAGGACCCCCTGAAAGAGACCTGTCTTCAAGCCAGGAAGAGAGTTCTCACCAAAACATGACCACGCTGGTGCCTTGATCTCAGATTTGAGCCTCCAGGACTATGATGAAATAAATGTCTGTTGTTTAAGCACCTAATCTGTGGTATTTTGTTATGGCAGCTGGAACTGACTAGAGAAGCAGATATTTACAGCATATAGACTGTGTGTCATAGAACTTTTGAAGATACAATGTAGAAATAAGTGATTAAAAGCAAAATAAAGAAAACAAACTTGTCTCATAAATTACTTCATACTAGGAGTAAAAGGCTCTAAAGAGTTGTGTACCAACTATACTAGCTTTCTATTTATCAGTCTTCTCAACTAACTTCCCTTTTCCCCCAACTTCACAGTTCTAACACATTTGCTTTCTTTCCCTCTTGACTGCTTAATATTTCAGAACTTCTGCATGGCCTTGGAGCATGGAACACAAGATCAATTAGGTCTGTTTTCTGCCCTGACAGCATATTATACTAAAAGAAAAATTAATTCAGGTATGTATTGTTTACACATGACTCAGGCTACCATCCTTAGACCAGAATCAAAGTATTTCTAAACAGTAATAACAACAAAACCCCTTTTAAGCTAACATTAAACTTGTCTGTATAAAGAAACTCTATAATCACATTTCCTTTTCAATGTTACTGCTTTAGCAGCTCCAACTTTCAAATACATGTAAAATAATACTAATTTACATTATGTGTTTATGTATAAGATATTTGTATAATTTGAGAGTCTTAGAAAACATGAAAATGTTTAGGTTTTTTTTTTTTTTTTTTTTTTACTTTTACGAAATATAAAATATCCTCTTAGGATTTGGTAGATATTTTTTCTAAATTTGAATGTTTTAAAAATGATAATATGTGGGTTAATCGATGTCTTAACATTTTAGGATATAAAACAGCAACTGTTTGTACATTGGTTATAACAAATTTAGTGTTCTGGAAGAAAATGTTAGCAATTTCTAATTTCAGTCAAATAGTAAAAGTTTCATGAGTTTTACTTCTTGCATGCAATTATTCTGGTTAGGGCCTTATTCCACTGAACAGTTGGGCATTTATTTTTGCAGAGCTAGAAGTGAGACAAGTATAAGTCAAAGAATGGAGGTGACTTCTAGAAGCTAAAAAAGTCAGGGAATGGATCACCTGCTAGAGTCTCTAGGAAGAATGCGGCGTTGCTGATAACCTGATTTTAACACCTTAAAACTCATTTTGGACTTCTGATCTCCAGAATAGTAATATGTTAAATTTCTATTGTCTTAAACTGCCATGTTTTGGATATCTTGTCACAGCAGCAATAAGAACTTAATACACTATTCATAGTAAAGAAAAGATCCTCATGTTATATCATTAAACAAAACAATTAAACCACAGAGAAAATGAATTCTGTTACGTATGCTGCATCTCAATCAAGCGTTCCCACTGGGTCAGGTGATCTGTGTTCTTGTCTTAGCTCTGTCATTGACTAACTGGTTTACTTTAGGAAGTCAGTTCACCTATCTGGACAATGTGCCTCTTCTTGCATCAACTGTGAAGAAATTAAACATCATCATCATCTCTCAAAGTTTCTTTACTAATTCTGTGCCCCATTCAAGGCTTGTCCCATTCATTTTCACTTTCTATTTAGATTTTAATAAACTTTAATTTTGGATCCTTGAATTATGAGAAAATAAGCCTATTAAAGGTGTGTGTGTGTGTGTGTGTGTGTGTGTGTGTGTGTGTGTGTGTTTAAATAGCCATCATTTTCTCCCCACCCCAGAGCCTTTATAGAAACTTCTATGATGGGCTATGGTGGAAGCAGAGGCAGTGTGGCCTCTCCATTAGCTTGAGAATCAGAGTAGAAGGACCATCCTGGCTTTGAAAATCTGATTTAAAACTGAACTATGTGTTGAGAAAAAAAATTGGGTGTACCCTCTGGATTTCTTAGAAAGATTTCTGGACAAAATAAATAATTAACTGAAAGATTTAAAAACAAGTCAAGGAATTTGGTGGCAGCTGGAAGACAAAATACCTTGTTCCTAGTTTGGCTTTGGAAGATTCTTAACGGGCGAGATAAAGTATGGGTTGACAAAAACAGAGTTCTTGGACGTCGAAGGCACTTTTTTTTTTATTGGTCTGAAAATAAACAACCAACTTCTTTATAAAGTGTTTAACCTAAATGCTTTGTTTAACCTAATGGCACTTAAATTCCTTTTCTCAAATTCGCAGGGTGACTTATCTTCTCAATCAACTGAGGCTGTACCACTAACCTACTCTTCTCTCTGACTTGAAGGTCTCAGGGAAATTGACATTCTTTGGCTTACTACTGTTATGCTTCTGTTTGGTTCTTTTTCCATTCTGTTTATCTTAGCTAGTGCCATTCTCTATTTCAAGGCCACCGGAGTCAATAATCAAATTAGGAGGAGACCAAAGCCTTGTCTTTCTGGGTGGTAAACTTCAGAATATCCAGTCTTCCTCTGGCCGTTGAAAAGAAGAAATGGAAAGAGAAACTTTTCAGAGCACTGGCAGCTCTTCTGTCAGATGAACAAATTTAGTGAGAAAGCTTTCAGAGCAAACCATATATTCAAAGTGTTTGCTGCTTCTGCTGCTGTTGTTTCCATTCTTTTAATTTCTACAGCTATCAGTACAAGACAATCTATGGAAATAAGAAGTGCCACAAGTTTCCAGAAAGCAAATTGTTCGGTGTGTTCTGTTATTCAAAGAATATATTGTAAAAGAAACTGGAAATCCAAACAAAAATTTTGTTTGCTGATTATTAAAGAGTTGCTGTTTCTAGGATGTTGATTATTCTCAGGAGTCTGTATTGTTTCCAGACATTACCTAAAAAATAAAATAATTTTCCTGGCTTACAAGTCATCCAATATAATCCTATTCCAGTTCTGAAATAATTAAAATATTTAAAGATTTTTTCATTGCTATAGAGCACATAAACTTTGCCTTAGAAGAGCTTAAATATTGACTGATCCATTGTAATGTGACATTTATTAACCTTTGTAGTGGTTAATATGCAATAAAAGTAATCTCGGTTAACATTAGTCTTCTGAAGAATAAAAAGTTACTGAATATTATTTAGCCAAGTAAGAGTTAAAAATACAAGACTTGTTTTAAATATCTTTTAAAAGATATTTAAAATATTAAAATTCAGGTGCATTCTTCGAACGAACAAAGCAGAATATCACTTTTATATATCATTCTTGAAATTGTTAGTCTAAAAATATTTAGGATTTTCATGGTGCTATTGTTCACTTTGATTTAACAAATGTGAATTTTTTTGCTACTCAGACACATTGGTAACCCTAGCCTATGTAAATATATAAAATACTTGACAGATACAAAGGAAAGTAACAAATAAAAGCATGTTAGAAGTCGTAGTAATAAACGTGTTTATTATATAGAAACACAAATATATTCCTAACCTATGATCTACAAGTATATTTTTAAACAAATAAACTTGGTGTTAATGATGCACTTAGTTTTAATTTAAAACTTGTAGAAAACAGTAAAATTTTCCCAATGTCATAGAATTTATTTCTTACCAAATCTTAGCAGATTGTGGCCTTATTGATTTAAAAATTTTATATACTCACAAAGAGTTTGACAATTAAATTCTCTTCTTGAAGAGCGACAAATTATTAAAAAATATTATAAGAGTATAAAAAGTATTGATTTGATTTGTTTTTATATTTCTTTCTAATGTGCAGAGTTTCTTAATTTCTAAACACTAAAATGAAAATAAAATTTTATAACTCATAAATATAACTGCAAAGAATCAAATTCTTTTATCCTGAGTGTTAGGGTTATGAATAATTTTTAGTTTTATTTTTCTGTATTTTTTACAGTTTTCTATAACAAGGTTAATTGCTTTTGTAATTAAAATTTTCAGATTACTATACAAACATCATGTTTTAGTCATATTTTTAGTGTTTCCACTAAGAACACATTGGCTTCTGGTCTGCAAGATAAATTAAAAAACAACAACAACAACAACAAAAAAAAAACAGGAACATTTAAGTTGTGCTGAGTTTATCGCTCAATTTATATATAGTATTTTTGGATTATGTTCTTAAAATTTAAGAGATGAAGTCTTTGCAGAATACAAGAAAATCAAAAGTTGTATTTCTCTGTTGGTTCCTCAATTAATATTTCAGTGACATTTATGACAAATCTCCAGGTGTTACAATTTTCCAAGTTTAGAGCTTTAATTTAAAAAGGACGAAAGAAAATTAAAAAAAAAAAATTATAAAGACTTACTGCTGAGTTGCAGCCCTGTCATTATTTCCACCAGGTTTACATCCCTACTGCCATCTGCAGCCACAGCCCTTTAATGCTAATTACATCCATGGTCAACTCAATTGTATTATAACCAAAAACTGGTCTCTTTCAGATCTACTGTTGTCATATTTAGTCAGACACAGACTTTCCACAAAACAAGTTGACTGCTAGTCACAGGCACAAACCTCCAGATAGAGGATAACAATCACAGACATGTTTCTCAGCTCCTAATCATTTGTGTTAATTTCTGTGAAAACTGGGTTTTATTTTCATAGATTCCGCTAATCATTTCCTGAAGTGAGTCAGTAATTGCTTGAATTTTTAGCTCAATAGATTTTTTTTTCAAAGACAAAATTATGGAATAAGTTAGATAAAACTCCACATAGTACAGATGAAATAAAAATAAAATGGAACTAAAGTCTAAAATTCTTTAGAGAATTTTAAAATAGTGAGTGAAGACCAAAGGTTTTAATAAAAACATTACCAGCTCCTGAGAAGAGCAGATTACCACATGCCACAGAACAAAATTAGTGTTACTAAGTCATATCATTTCACACCCAAAAACTATTGAATAATCTTAATACCTTCATCATTGCTATTTGTCTCTAAGGGTATAAGGTTACATAGCTTCATGATGTAAATTCATTATTTTCAAATGATTATGTATTCTGTTCTACTCTAGGAACTTTCCCTTAGTTAATTTTATAATTCCTATACTAAATAAAATGAAAACTAACTAAATAAATATATTTCATAACCCAATTTTATTTCTTTGTGTGGTTGGGTGAGGGAGCAACTGGCACAGTTTCTTTAAAGTTTCATTATTAAAATGACAAAATAAATTTATTTCTTATATTATGTCTTTAAAATAGAAAATAAAAAGAAACACCTATTGAAAAGGCAGATGATTGGAGGTTGTGAAAAGATGTAGAGGAGGGAAACTGTGTTATAATAATGCTAAAGATTTTGACTTAGCATCTGGACATTTAAGATCTTGTGTAACTATGTCATTTTGCCTTACTCTTAAGATAACTGGCATTTTACAAACTAGACATGATTCATTTTATGCTATATAAAGTGTTTTACTTATGCGTTTCTCTTAATTTGGGGATATAAGAGAGATAACACTTTACTTAACATAAGAAGTTATATTGGTTTGCTGGTATATTGAATTTATTAGATTAATATTTATTGAATACCAGACACTATCCTAAACCCTGGATGACAAGAATGAGTCATGTTCTCTAGGAGTTCACAGTCTGCTAGGAAACTAGTGTAGTATAGAGAACTCCCTCGGTTTCACAACTCGAGATAATCTACAAATCTAAACTCATACAACCTCATGGAAACCTGGGCTTTCTAGAAAACTGAAAGATCATCTGAACATGTTGTTCTAAATAACAGTCTATTGATTAGCTGTAGGAGAATCATTTGGGTAACATAAAAATAGAGATCACTGAGGCCCATATTATGTCTATTATATCAGGCTCTAGAGGTGGGGTGTGAATTTATAATCTAAAAAAAATGCCCCTAGTTGATTCTGATGAAAGCCACATTTATAAATGACTGCAAGGTTCAAAATATTTTGGGGGGAATCTATCTAAGAGGTAAATCATTTCCATAAGACCTCACAGATATTATTACTGTTTTCACACAGTTATAAGATCGCTGATGTAGAAAATTATTCTTGATATTATCCAGTGATACACCAAAGAAAAGAAATACATATTAGCACAATACATGTTATTTCTGGAATTACTGCTAGTCTAGAATCAATGCATGATTTTAGATTTTTCATAAACATAATACAATAGGTAAGGAATATGTCTAGTCTTTGTTTCTCTACTGTGTCTTTCTGTGTACCGAGTTTATTTTTATTTGTTTGTTTTTGTTTCTTTTTCTTTTTTGTCTCCTTTCATCTTTTATACCTCAGAGACACATTTCTGTATAAGCTAGGGTGGGAAAGTTGTATTTGCCTTCAATTAGTGACATTATCTATTTAAAAATAGTGCTCAGTGCTTAATCTGCATGGAATCCTTGCATTTGCTTATTTCTAAAGTATTTCCATCAAAAACATTATTAAACTTAACTTTTTGTGTTCATTAAAAATTAATATCTTCTTTCCTTCGTAGTTACATTCATTAGTACCTGTCACAACCTTCAGCAACGCCCTTGACAAATTATTTTTCTTGCTAAATATATACTTATGTATGTATATTTGATAAAAATTTTAACATATGTCTCTAAATGTCTCTAAAAATCTTAAACAAACACATTTTTTTTTTTTTTTTGTAGATAACAGCTTACAGGTATATTTTGGGAACATTTTTGCCCTCAATCTTTCTGTACTAAAAAGTTAAAGTCATCTCTCAGGTTATTTCTTGGAACATCACAACAAGCCAAATATCTTTTCAACTTACGACATTGTCAAAGATGCAGCAACCTGCAAATTCTAGCAGAAACCAAAATTGCCTGGGGATGTAGGGGGACATCATACTGTGTCTCTCCAGCCTGGAGATCTGGGGATTAATACCCAATCCAAGCAGGTTGAAAGTTCCTTCCAGTTTTGCTCTAACCAAACAGCTCCTAAGAAATTGAGTTATGTTATATTTGAGGGAGTGTTTTAATGCCTTTGCGAGTTTAATAAATCAGTTAGGATGAAATCCTGAGTTTGTAATAATTATTTGGCATTGGGCATGAAGACTGAGTAGGAGGAACAGAATAAAAATTGTTAAAAGACACCTCTAAATTAGAACCAACAAAACTGAAACCAATCCTTAAAAATTTCATTGCTCTTTCTTGTTCACAGCATATAGTCTGAAGATATAAATAGCCCTAGCGAGTGGTAAATTTGTCTATGAACTAACTTTAGTTTTTCAGTATAAATGAAGGTAATAAAATAAATTATTCTTCTAATTCTGATATTCTCAGTTTCAATGATAAAATACAGGATATTAAAAAAAAAGGTTTAAAACCTACTAGTCACACAAAACATTCCCCAAATACTATAAACATTTATTTGTTGCCAAAACAAAAACAAAAACAAAAACAAAACAAAAAAAAGTTCTTTAACTTAATAGCCATGCAAGTGTTGTGCAGATCCACATCCCTAGTAACAGAGGTTACTAGTACACAATAGTTAAAAGTACCTAGTTTTGATTCTTACTTCTATTACTTATGTCGATTTCAGCAAGGTATATGAGCTTTCTGTGCCTAAGTTTCTTCATCAACAAAAAACATCATAATTTCTATTTATTAGGATTTAGAGAGGATTAAATAAATTAAGGAATGTAAAGTGCTGAGGAAGGTAAAAACACTTGCATAGAATTAATGCTTAAGTGTTAATATCTCATTTCTCTGACTTCTTTGGGAGGATGCACATTTATCTATCTATCCTGAACTAAAATATTCTGGTTAGAATTTAAAGTTTTCACATACTCATAATATTGCTGATACAGATATTTTTTCTTACATGTATTTAGTAATAAACTTAAGAGAGGAAATATACGTTAGCTCAATACATGTTATTTATCTGACAAATGATTTTTTAGTTCCTACTACTCAATGTTGCAAATGCAAGGAGGAATTTTAGGTGTTTCATAAGTATAACATAATATTTAAAGAATATCTAGATATTTTTCTTTTAGTTCTGTATTGTCATCATTGTTAATCCAACGATTTTAGTATTATAAAATATAATCTGTCTTCAGTGATTTCTTATTGAAATTTTTAGCCAAGGTTTTTATATTCAATTAACTTTATTATTCTAACAACAGAGGCAACTTGGAGAGTCATCTGATAACTGTCTGAATGCAATTTGATAAGATGTTATCAGAAACTTATTAGTATAATTTATCCTATTTTAAAAATTGAAAATTGTGATTTACTGTCTTAAGAGATGTCTAAATCTTAAGGTATTAATGAATGTGACAAACATGTACTCGAGACCGAGAGCTCCATCTCCAAAGAGAGACTCTGTGGCCAGTTCTTGTTCATGAAGATTCAGTGAATCAAGAGCAAAATGGAAGATGAGAGAGGAAGAGAAAAAATTATTTAGAACACAGTCCTTGTGCTGACAGATTATAATGTTGTAATATAAAACTCAAGAATTATAAATGTTTAAGGGAAGCAAAGATGAGAAATTACTGAGGTTGCCAAAAAGAATACATGTTGGGTAAAAAGAAGTAATTATCCTGCAAAATAGAACAGGTATTTATTTGACTGTGTCTGAAAATTGGTTGTATTTACATTTATTCCCACTGACTATAAAAATGTAATTTGCAAAGGATACTCCTAAAATGGGGTTAAATGTATATCATCTGATTTACAAGGAAGAAAATTAGTTTGTATGGCGAGGGAGGGAGACAATATTGCCAAATCTCTAATACCATGAGAAAGAACAAACCTTTAGGTGATAACTAGGAGGACAGTGTGTGTCAAGTAGAGCCCCTGGCGTGAATTACATACCTGATATTTGGATTAATTTGCTTAAAGTATTATTGGCAGTCCTGCTATATCTAAAACTCTATGAAGACAATGTTCCCTCTTCTTGGAAACTTTTACCTTTCCTTTCTCATACAATGAGTTAATTTAGCCCCTAAAATGTAAGCTGTTTTTGAAGAGAGAATCAGCAAGTGTTTTTCCCTGAATAAACATTTCCTTTATTTTTAGAAATCCCTTCTAATTTGAAACAGTTTCATTTCAAGAATGAAGCTGCTAATGCATTCCATTAGAAATCGATGCCAACGTTTTCTATTAAAAGAAAGAAAATGGATGCTCAAGTTCATCCATAATGCTTTTCTGTATTGATAAGCAGCATTAAATAAAAGTAAATCCGACACTGAGTTTCCGTAATAGTTGGCTTTTTAAAGTTTAAATTTTTATAGGCTGATTTTTTTTTTCTTAAATCCAAGCTAAAATTAAAACAAAGAAAGCAAAACAAGCAAATTAAAGGAGAGGATTCCTATGATGTAAAGAAACTCAAAAAATGGCCTCATCTGGAAGATGATAGTTGAGTGTGTATTCCTCATAACACTAGACTAGGACTGGCATCCATTTAATATATAAATTTCTGATTAACCTATATTTCTTACTAAAATGAGAAATGATGCTTTATGACAGCCCAAATGACAAGTTTTTCACTGAAAAAGACTTAGCTGGAGAACAAAGGTCAAGCTAACAGTCCATTATATGCTATTTTGTCCTGTCTTACAAAATAATAGTTGTCTAGGCTAGTGTTAATCCTCTCCACCATATGAACACTTAATAAATGTCTGTTGAATTGAACCAATGCTCTTCCCCTTTCCTTGCTTAAAAATAAGTGATGGTCATGCTTTTTAGTTAAAATGTAGCTCCTATCTTGATGTGAGACAGTTTATTATACATTCCAAGTCATTTAGTGACTTTACCTCAGTAAGTCACTAGAAATGGCTGAACAATTAACATATAGTTCATTAAATAAGTAAGATCAGGCCCTTGAGAAAAATCCCAGGGCACTGGGAAGTAGCAGTTGAGTTGTGCAGGTGCATCTACTTACAGCTAGTGTGAATTATGAAAATTATTCTACTTTTCTCTTATTCAACCTGATTATGTGTAAATAATTATTCTCATTTTTCATCTTTTATTTGCTAAAAATAAAATAAAAACAAAAATAAAATACTAAAATAAAATAACTGCCAGATTTATACCAAAAAAGATTTATAGCACAAATGCTTGTTTGAGGTTTTAAATACTTAACATACTATTTGAGAATTAAATGTAAGGAAAAAATTGAGATGAGATAATTAGAATAATTAAATGACAGAGAGTCACAAGTATTTCTCTAAATGGGAGCCTTAGATAGTGCTAAATTTGTTATTTTTAGTTCCCAAATGGCTTAATTTTATCTTAATGTAAATTAATAAAACAAAATTGTTGACAAATCATTAAAGTCTTGCAGTGATAATTTATAACAATAATAATAATAAACTTGGAGTAAAAATAAGCTAAAATAATATTTAAACAGACTAAGGCTTAAGGCAAAGACTTTGTGATTGCTAATAACAAAATAAACTTTAAAGTAGTGGTATTCCAAATGCCATGTTTTAGCTTCAAAACATAAAGTTTCCTAACTTTATTGCAAAGCTAAACACTATGCACATCTGTTTCTTTTCTTTTTTCTTTCTTTTCCTTTTTGTCTTTTTTTTAATGTTTGTTTGTTTGTTTTGTTTTGTTTTGTTTTGCAATTTAAATTGCTTGTTCATGTGGAGTAGTAAAATACATAGAATATTCTTTACCACTTAGAATCTAGAAGTTCTTTGAAAAACTCATGGACTTCTCTTTCTTTGATCAAATTAAATGGAGTGAAACATGCACCCTCAAGGAAGTTTTGAGATGAGAAAAGATCAAATAAAAGCAATTACACTGTAATTTGACTGGTAAGGCTTAAATAAAGATGCTATTGAGAAGCTCTTTCATACTTCAACTCCTGTATAAGTAGCCTGATTTTTATGTTTAAATTAATATAATCATGCTGAAGTATCTCTAAAATACAAGGTAGCTATAATTGATCCTAAAATCCTACCTGCAGAAATAAAATGTCTCTTAATTCAAAATGTAATACAGCATTTGAACAAGGAATGAATTAGATCAGACCCGTTAAAAATAATTTTGATGGGTATAGCAGGATATTTCTTATAGCTTTTAAAATTTCATTCAATACCTGTAATTAAACAAAATTTTGTGTAACTTTTATGGGCCAAGCCAATCAATAAGAGAGATAGAAATATCAGTATCTTTACTTGGTTATCTAGAATAACATGGTGAGGTCAGTGCAATAAATCTAGTTATGCCCTTGGTGAGTGCATCTACACTCTTAAACCCACCTGGACTGTTACAGAACATAGAAGATTGACTCAGAGTAGGTGCCAGAGGTATGTGCCAGAGGTTTGTGTTCTGCACTAGTGATGGTGTAAAGTAGTGCTACTTAGATTGTGGTTCGTGGACCACTATGGATTCATAAACATCCTCTTACCAACCAGTGCACAGTACAAATACAGAACTTGAGAGTAAGTATTGATAGCAATTTGACTGTTAATTGATGCTGTTGAATCTAATAATAATGTTAAGAACTGGTGGTTTTAACTTTTATGATGTCTTTTTATTTCGGTTTTTCTAGTTATTCATTGTTATTGTATTGAGCCAAAAGTATTGAGCCAAAATAAAATGCAAAAGAAAAACAAAATTCCAAACAAAAACATAACTCTTCGTCAACAATAATTTGAGAAGAAATGGTATATATAATATGCTTGCTTGTCTTTTTGAATACACTAAAAGAAAAATAAAGGAAATAGCATAGGATAGAACAACAATATTCTGTGAGATGTCCTTAGGGAAAAGAAACTTCATACTTGGCATTTTTAATGACAGTTCCATTACTCCATAATTTAAATTCAGATTTTCTGCCATTCTAACAGTGCTTTCAATTTAGCTATGCTAAATCAGTTAGGCAAGTATTATTTGTGCAATATTAAAATTTGTCTTGACCTTCAAAAAACTGCAAAGACTAGTTCCACATTGTGTTATTTGCCATTTTTAATTATTTTAGTACAAGTCTATTAGGTAATTTTTACAACTCAGATGCAAAATCTTTTTTCTGAAGTTTAAATCATTATGAAGACTGATTTTAGTGGTTTATATTCCCACCTATACATACCATTTGATAATCTATTTAACTAATTGTTAATCAATACAACATCATTTTTTTGTCTGCAGATATTAAACTAAATACAAATTTTTATTATGAGATAGGTAAAACACTTCTTATTTATGCCAAATTGATGCTGATACCTAAAGACCTACATGTACCTACAAATGTAGAGTGATAGTTTTTTGATGAATGTCAAAGTAAAGACACAGGCTGGGAGTAAGAAATTCTACAATGTCAACTTGAGTTTCTGGCAATTATACCTTAGAGACATAATGGATGAGAAAAAACTGAACATGGGATATGAAATGCAGAGAATAAGAGATGCTCATGATTAGTTCTGTGATGTCTGTGGAATAATTTTTCTATTCATCAAGAGCAAGTGAAGGAGGTTTGGTACCTTAACTTATATTCCGAGACATAACAATTGAAGTGAAAAATTATTCAATCTACTTTCTGTCATATAGTAAAGAATATTTTACTGAAAATATAAGCCAAAAATATTCTCAATATTATAAAACAACAATTAGATCTGTAAACTGAAAAAAAACCATAGTTACATAACCATCAAATAAAACATTTTGAAAGATAGAGTTCCCAGAAATATCTTAAGCATTTATAATTTTTTAAACTTATAACCCAGATCCTATTAAATAAGAGAAGAATTTTGTTCAATTCAACAGAATGGTATGTACAGTAGTAGATTACCACAACAGAGACTACACAGGATTCCTAGAAGTGCTCACTCACCTAGAAACACTGTATTCTTTTGTACTAGAAAAAGTCACATTTTATGATAGTGGAATTCTTTAAATTTCATCAGGAATATTTTTATTTGATGAACAAAAAATCTTAAACTTTATCAACCTAAGGGAATTATTTAGTAAAAGGTAATTTAACCATATTTTTCGAGTATAGATTTAAATAAATAGCCTACAACATTTAACATGTTTACTGGTTGAGACATTAATAGGTAGAGATAGTTATTGCTTTTATAGTCTTAATATGCATTCTTATAATTATTATATAAGCTAATATATTTAATTTCATATATTTAGCAATTCAACAAAACTTTACTATCTTCAGTTTTGTATCTGTACTTAGGATAAACTCATAAACCCAATAACATTCCATGGAATTTACGGTCTAAGAGGGAAGAGAGACATAAGAAATTCTAGTTACAACACAACAGAATAAGTTTTACACTAGAATGGATAATGTATACAAGATACGGTATTCTGCAGGGGTATGAAGGTGCATAGGGGCAACTCAACCTGCTTAAAAGAAAAAATAAAAAAATAATGTCTAAACTGAATCTTGAAAGACATATTGACATTCACAAGATTGAAAGGGAAGAAAAATATTTTATGCAAAAGAAACAGCATATACAAACCCACAAAGACAAACAAATAGCAACAATAAATAACGAGAGACTGAAATAATTTAATGTTGTTGGAAGATAAGGTGCAAAAACTGGAGCTAAGTATATGTAATTAGGCTGATCAGCATTACAGAATACAAATTTTACCCTTCCTAACAAAAAAATTCAGATGTTATACTATGAGGAAGTCAAAGGAGAAATTGGGGCACAGGTTAAATGAGCAGGAATGTGTTCTAGAAGTTGACTTCATCAGCAACATGGAGATCAAGTTTCATAGCATTTGTTTTTTTTGAATTGATGACATTAAACTAGGGCAGTGACAATGGCAGTGGAGAAGAGAAAAATATGGGAAATTGTTAAAGTTATCATTTATAAGGTAACAGATATTAGAGATCATACGTTAAACTACAAAAAAAAAAAAACATGTGAGGTGATAAATTTGTTAATTAACTAGGTGAGGAGAATTCTTTTACAATGTGTGTGTGTGTGCATCTCAAATCATCACGATGTATGCTTTAAATATTATAATTTACATTTAAATTATACTACAATAAAGCCTTCTTTGTAATTACATGCAACGATGACTAAGTTCTGGGTAATGGAATGTAAGAAAAAATATATTATATTAAAGTTTTAAAGAACAATTTCTACCCACAAGATGGAAGATGTTCTTAAAAAAATTCTTCCAGAAATTTTGCTGTCATAACTGCAGGTGTGATTGCTGAAACTTTTTTATCTGTTCTATCAAGTTTCCATTTTAGAAAAAAAGAGCAGTAAAATACAATGACTGAGTCTCTGTGAGTATAAATAAAACAAAAAATTTTCATAATTAAAATATCTCTATTTTTATTTACTTTTTAAAATATATTTTTTTATTTTTCAACTATAGTTGACACATAATACTATATTAGTTTCAGGTATGCAACATAGTGATTAGACATTTATATAATTTATGAAATGGTCACCCTGATAAATCTGGGACCCATCTGACACCATGCATAATTATTATAATATTATCGACTATATTCCCTATGCTATATTTTACATTCTATGACTATTATGTAATTACCAAATTGTACTTCTTAATTTTTTTCCTTTTTCACCCACCCCTGCCAAACTCCCTCCCATCTGGCAACCATCAAAATATTCTCACTATCTATCTGTATGTTTCTGTTCTTTTTTTTTATTTTGTTTTTCAAATTCACGTATAAGTGAAATCATATGGTATTTGTCATTCTCTGTCTGACATTTTTCACTTAGTCCTCTAGGTCCATCCGTGTTTTTGCACATGGCAAGGTTTTATTATTTTTTTTTATGGCTGAGTCCATAGTATATGTATCACTTCTTTATCCATTCATCTATTGATGGAAACTTAAGTTTCTACAATATTTTGGCTATTGCAAATAATGCAATGAACACATAAATGCACATTTTTTTATTTTTTTCATTTTTATAAAATATCTTTTTTCCATCTCTTTATTTTCATTGTTTATGTGTTTTTTGATCTGAAGTGAGTCTTTTATAGGCAGCATATGTAAGGGTCTTGTTTTCTTATCTATTCAGCTACCTCATGTCTTTTGATTGGACCATTTAACCATCTACATTTGAAGTAACTGTTGATAAATAGCTATATATATTGTTACTTTAAATGTAAGTGGTTAAACACACACACACACACACACATACACACACACATGTATAGGATATGTGTCCTATATATCATATATGTATTTAGGCAAGGCAACCTTTAGTTGATCTCACAGATCAACTTGTCAGCTTACACCTACAGCACCTGGTCTTCCTAGGTGGTCTCTCATCCAGGTATTAACCAAGCCCGACCATTATTCATATTTTTTATCTTATTTTTCCCCTTGTTCTTAAAAAAGTTTCTTTAACATTTCTTGTAATATTGGTTTGGTGATGATGAGCTCCTTTAACATTTTCTTGTCTGGGAAGCTCTTTATCTGTCCTTTGATTCTAAAAGACAGCTTTGCTGGTTAGAGTATTCATAATTGTAGGTCCTTGCTTTTCATCATTTGAATGTTTCCTGTCAATCCCTTCTGGCCTGCAAGGTTTCTTTTGAGAAATCAACTGACAGGCTTAAGGGAGCACCCTTGTAGGTGACTGCTTTTCCCTTGCTGCTTTTAAGACTCATGTCTTTTTCCTTTGCCATGTTAGAAAATTTTCCTGTCATTGTTTCCTGAAATAGGTTTTCAATTTCTTATTATGTCTCTTCTTCTGGCATCTCTATAATAAAAATGTTGTTACATTTCTTTCCCAGAGGTCTCTTAAACTACTTCATTTTAGGGCTGGGGGAATTCTTTTCTTTTCTTTTCTTTTCTTTTCTTTTCTTTTCTTTTCTTTTCTTTTCTTTTCTTTTCTTTTCTTTTCTTGCTGTTCTGATTGGGTGTTTTCTGCTACTTTACCTACCAAATCACTGACTCAGTCCTCCGTTTCATCCAATCTACCGATGATTTCTCCTAAGGTATATTTCATTTTAGTTATTGTATTTTTCATTTGCAACTGATTCTCTTTTATGTTTTCTATCTCCATTTTTGTGTTTCCTATATCTTTGTTAAAATTCTCATTGAGATCACTGAACTTTCTTATAATCAGTGTTTTGAACTCTGCATTTGTCTCCATTTTGTTCAGTTCTTTTTCTGGAGCTTTGTTCTAATCTTTGTTTGGGACATGTTTCTTTGTCTCCTCATTTTGGCTGCTTCCTTGTGTTTGTTTCTATGGATTAGGTAAAGCTGCTATGTCTCTTGGTCTTTGTAGAGTGGCCTTATATAAGAGATGTCCTGTGGGATCTAGATGTGCAGTCTTCTTAGTTACCTGTGCTGAATGCTCCAGGTGTGTCCTTTGTATGGGTTGTGCATGCCTTCCTGTTGTAGTTTAGCCTTGGTTGCTGTTGGCTCATCAATGGAAGGGATTGACTCAGGCTGATTGGTTGTGAGGACTGGCTGTGACTACAGTATTATACTATTATACAGGTGCTGACCCCACAGAACGGGACTCATTTTAGCAGAACTTTGGTGCCTGCCAAAGTATATCCTTTTGGGAGTGTTATTTTTACCTACTCTGCTGTCTTGACTTGAACCTAAAGACTTGAGGTCTTCGTTATTTGTAATAAAATCTCTTCCTAGTGATATAACTAGAAGAAAAGGCAAGGGAAAAAAGCAATTGAGACTTCTGGCTTGGATGATTCCCATCTGTAACAAGTAAATAAAAATTATCTTTTAAGGAAATATACTAACAGGATATACAGACATTTGACTTTAAAATACCAGAGCGATATTAAAAAAATGAGTGGTCTGGTAGGTGGTTAAATATACTGATCTGGAATTCAGGTTAGTGGTCAGACATAGAGATTTTAGAGGCATAAAAATATATGTGGTAATGTGAAAGCTTAATAGATATGGGCCATGAAGAGTACTCAGACAAGTTAAGAGAGTTTTAAAAAGAACTGTAAGGGAATATCCATATATAGACTATGGATGAAAAAAGAGGAGGAACAAGGGGAAGAAAAGTGATGATGGTAGCCATAGCATTAGCAATGGTAGTAGTAATAGAATAATTTACTATACAGTTACTATATGCCCGGCATCGCCATAGTGCTTTACATGTATTAACACTTTTAATCTTCAAAACTACCCTATAAGTTGGTATCTAGCTAGTAAGGTAAACACTTTTATTGTCCCCACTTCTAAGGAAACAGGCACAAAAAATTAAATGTCACCAATATTATACACGTAGTGGTTTTGGCCAGTAATCTGGTTCTAGTCACCTTGCCCTTCACCATTCTACCTTATTTCCCTAAAATAGTGGTGAATTTGAAATATTTATGAAGAAACTCAGAGTGTTATCATGGCAGAGAAAGGGTGAGAATTTCAAAATAATGAAGCTGTTAGCAATTACTAATGCTGCAGAGAAGTCAGGAAAAGAACACCAGATAGAGGTGATTAGATTTGAAATTTTGGAGGTCACCAGTGACTTGGCTGAGAGACCTCTTACTGAAATGGTGGTCAGAGTTTTATACAGATGGGTTGAAGAGAAAGTTCATGGGGCTCGCTCGCTCGCTCTCTCTCTCTCTCTCTCTCCCCCCCGCCACACACACACACATTAAGTGCTATTTTTAAAAAAGGGAATGGTGGGTGAAGAAATGGAGAGAAAATGCATGCTATTTATTTGTGAATTAAACTTAAGAGACTGTAAGAAGAAAATAGGAACTGAGGAGTTTAAAAATTTGTTGTCAGGCCATAGAGAGTTACCCATGATTTATCATACGGAGTGAAGAAGTCAGTAGATTGACTGTTTGGAAATGGAGGAGGAAGATGGAAAACTAATGTGCTAAACTGTAAAAAAAAAAAAAGGGGCAAACAATGGCATTCATAGGTCATGTGGCAAGATTAGCCTGCAGCAGATGAATGAAAATTTCCTCATGTCTTAGTAGAATTTAGTGCAAAATAAAGAAAACCTGAAAGTAATACACTCATAAGTATCTGCTGAGAACAAAGACAAGAAACAACAATCCAAAAGGATAGCATCAACCCTAGGATAGCATCCACCACAAACATAGTATGGGGATAATTATCACAAAGCCTGGCTCCTATTATTAGCTCTGCTACAAATAACTGACAAAATTTACCTTCTTTAATTCTATGGTAGCCTAATTTGCTTATTTGTAAAATGTCTCTATTGAAAGAATTTTTTTTTTTTGCAAAAAAATTGAAATAAAAAGACTTTGAGGAAAAAATATACTCCATGTGTTTATTATTATCAGGAGAAAAATGAATAAACTGAAAGCCATCAGGTGGTGTAGTGGGAATAGGTCAACTATGCCTCATCTATGCAGTGTCACTTTGAGCAAAGCATTCAGACACTCCAAATCTTGATCACTTCCTTTGTAAAATGAGGATAATTGTCCTTAGCTGAAAGACTTGTTTAAGGATTGGACTAAATATATGAAGTCAGTTTATAATATAAATCACTACACAAAGGCAAGCAATTCTTTTGAAAATCATAAAATATCATTTGTAACTGGAGATAATAATAGCAACATGAAATGATAAACAACATTCATTTTTAAATATCTCAGTGGGGGTGAGAGGTAGACTTGCCACAGATGTCACGTCTGCTTTTCTTAGTTTTCTGATGAGTCACACTTAATTTTAAACAGCAAGGCAGTATTATGAGCAAAGGAAGTGGTCTAGGGGATCATGATTCTGGTGGCAAGGGAATGGTTAACAGCCATATGCTATCCAGCAGAATAGCGGGAAGATGTGTGGCTACCACTCGCAGGGTGGGGAAAAGATGTTGCCAGAGGTTGTGGCTGAGGAAGTTTCAGTTCAGTTATGGGAAATCTTTCTGCTTTCCACATGTGGTCTTGCCACATCCTCACAGACCCCCATGGTAGGGCTCTCTGGAGAGATATTAAGTAATAGGCAGGAAGGCAGAGAGGATGATGGTGATGGAAAATGAAGAGATGCCAAGGCAAGAGGAAGAGATTGAGGTCGGAGGGAGAAGAAGATCTCTAGAGAGGCAAGAAATATCTGTTTGTGCCACCATTGCACGTACTCTGCTTATGCTGGAATAGCTGAGGGTAAGCCCACAGAAGAGAAGAGAAATTATTCAGAACTCCCACCTCCAAGGCAATCCATGTGGGTGATTAACAATGACATTTCATTTTGCATGTGTCTAAAAATTCAGAACAACGAACATATATGACTAAATACCTATTGCACACAAAGATATCTAAATTTTGGATACTCCTTGTCTTGATAATAATGACCTTTCCACTCTTGAAAGTCATACATTCTATTCTCTGTTCACAATCCTTTACGCTCTTATTTCTCTCTTGCTCTCCATCTGACAAAGTCGATATTCAGTGCTTAGGAGTCAATTCCCCAATTTTATGTAACCGATGCCCATATTCAAAATTTGGGCCTCAGGACCTCAGAAGCACAAATTTTTATTTTTAATTGCTTATACGTTTTTCTTAGTTTTCATTGACCTCTACATAAACATGTTTTTTTTTTTTTTTTTTTTTTTTTTTGCAAAACTCCCATCATCCTTCATGAGACACATGGTTCTCCTTCTCATTACTCTATTTTCAACAGCATTGCCATCATGCTTTTTATCTTGGCATTTTCTAGCCCTCCATTCAACATATCTCTCTCCGATTCACCAATATTAACACCACATAGATGTGGGTCTTCCTCATCCCACTTCTGAGCTGTGACAACAACTTAAACACATTTTCTTAATTTTTCTAAATTATTGTTTGCATTGTGTCACTTTCCCATTCAAAACACTATACTAGTTTTTAGAAGGTCCTCTACAATTTCATTTTAGATAGCAAATCTTGCTTCTCGTTACTCATGATGAAGTTAAAAAAAATTTAAATTAACTTGTTAAGTTGCTGTTATATGTTAGCACTCTGATAAACATAAATATAAATGGCCTAGTCTTGTCCTTCAAGACCGTAAGACATAGTGAGGCAGATGAACAATATAGCTAATGCTATGCTATAAGTATGTAAGGCATATAATGAGAATCTTGACAACAGGAACTTAATAGAGTCTAGGGTCACAAAGAAAATTTCCAAAAGAAGTAGGAGAATGAGTTGTCTTAAAAGACAAATAGAAATTAAAAAAGATAAGGGATGAAGACATTTGAATCATGGGGATCATGAGCATGAGAACACATGGTATTTTAAAGAAATGCTAAGCTGTTTTTTTGTTTGTTTGCTTTTTTTTTTTTTTTGTTCTTGTTTTTGTTTTAATAGCCATAGTAAAAGGTTTAGCTATAAAGCTAAAGATGTAGGCTGGGGTCAGATTATGAAGGGCCTTGTGAACAGGCGAAGAAATGTTCATTTTATGCTGAAAGTGATGGGAAGCTGTCAAAAGCTTTTAAGATAATGAGTTGCATGATCATATTTGTGTTTTAGAAAGATGCCTGGCAGCAAAGTTGAAAATGCTTGGAAGAGAATGAGAGTGAAGTAGAGAAAACAAGTTAGGAAGTTCGGGTCCCATAACATCTTGGGAAAACAATTACTGCTTAAAAACAACCACTACCACCACCACCATCACACAAAAAAGTAAAATTTTGTTCACCATCAATACTGAGACCCAATGGCACAACAAAATTCTTTTTGGTAGTGAACGTACATTAAATTAAAAAAAATATATTCCAAGAAAATATGTGCAAAACAGAGATCAGTATTTCATACATTGCAAGTAAAAACAAATCTTTTGGGTTCAGTAACATACTAGGGCAATACCCTCTAATTCCCATGTTTTTTTCTTGTAATCTGATATTTTTCTCTGTATTTTATTTATAGATAACTAGAATAGATATGTAATAATTCACTGTTACATTATATTTAGCTTTTCAATAGAAAAGTGAAGCTGTGGAGTACAGATTCTACTTCATAAGAGGATTAAAAAACATATATTCCTGCTTAGTTTGTAACTCTTTGCATATAATATGTACCATATGCAAACACACTGTGCAGAACCATGATTAGAGAAAACACTTGCTGTGTTGGATTATTAAATGTGCATGTTTTTCTGAACCCTCCTCCTCCATATAATTCTTGAAATCTGTCTGCCATTACAAGCTTCTTAATGATTTGTTACACTGTGTTTTCATCTAGAACATTTGGGCATATTTTATAGATGACCAACAGATAGCTAGCATTATAAAATATTTAAATATAGTGTGATAGAGCACCATCATTACTAGCTAAGGACTTGCTAGAAATGAAATTATTGAGCCCCATTCCAGATATACGAAATGAGAATCTCTAGGGATATGGCTCAGGAACATGCATTTTAGCAAACTTTCCAGATCATTCTTATATATTCTTAACTTAAGAAGGATTGTGGTAAAGAATCAATCTAAAGACAGATTTTAATTAATTAAAAAATTAATTCTGCTTCTGTGACTGTCTTGACTTTTGGCAGATAACCACAAATATCCACTAGAATTTTATCAAACTTGTATTGGCTCTGGTTGAACTAATTATGTCTTCTTATTCACACAACAATGAACTTTAGGAAATGATCTCATTAAGTTCATGTTATCTATTCATGGGGCTCCTGTGCCAGCAGAGACCTGATCAGCTCATCCAGCAGGAGATATCAGCACATACCATAGGACATGCATTCAGTAGAGAAAATGAAGGTGCTCAGTGTACAAATAGCCCCCAAAACATAAAGTATACTGTTCACAATGATTTTGTGAGATTAATGCTTAGTCATCTTTTTTTCTGGATATCAAATATTCTTATTTTTAAATTATTTGTTTGATACTGACAATTAAATAATTTAACCAGTGGTATAATGTACAGAAACCAATTAAAATGCATTATGAATTAAGAAACAAAACATTTATTTTTCTTGATGGAAATCAAATAAAAATGTCAAACTACTGCAATCAGACATCCTCAATATGAATATTCATTGGCAACTGTTCATGGCAGATTTATGAATTCTTTCACCTGCTGTTAGGAGGAAAAAGGAAAACATTAAGTTGCCAAATAAAGCTATTAACATAAGCTAAAAAGAAAAAAATGTATACACATATGGATGCTGATCTTGGAATTATGCAATCTTATCGAAAGAGACCTAATTCTTTTATATTGTGAAAACATTTGTTTTATACATGCAGATTGTAAAAGTCTGAGATTTGAACTCAGTAACCACTGGCAGCAACCTCTCCTGTGGTTTATGGAGGACAGTGAAACCAAATATAGATCACCTTGTCATAGTTTAGTTATGTGTAAAGATACTATTAACAATGTAAGTCGTACTTAAAATGTCTGCACCATTCCTTCAGCATCATATACACAAACATCCACACACATTGGACTATTTTGCCCTAAAGAAAAAATTTTGATTAAACTTAAGGGTATAATTTAAATGGATGATAACAAACAACTTCAATAGATTTGTTTTGAAGGTTTAGTAATGAGAAACCATATAAAATATTTGCTTAGGCATGTTAGGTTACTTATTTAACCATGTGTGAATTTCAGTCAATTTGTGGAATACAGTTTTCGTGAGTACTTTTAGTGCTTCCTGATTACTACCAGGGTTGGAATGCTACAAAAACATAACATTTCCTGGAGCATTTTCATTTATAGGCAAGGAAAGGAGGCACAGAAGCAATAAAAACCACACTTTGAATATTTGATTCTTCTTTCATACACAATTTGGTTCTCATTTATATCAGATGTTTTTTGGCTTACCTTTTAGCCTCCAAAAAGGCTGTAATTTTGATACAATCTTTTAAATATGTATAAAGATTTTTTCCCTTTAAGTCTATAGTTAAAATAAATGTGTTTAATACTAACGGATATTTCAGCGTTAATTCTTTTAATAAAATTATAATAGAATTATTAGACCAAGAAGAATTTGGACTTCATTATACTCAATGATCAAAAGATTACAACTAAATATTTGATAAAGCAATCATTGCGTTTTTCTATAAGATAAGGCATTTGAAGAGTCTTGCAGAGATCTGAAACAAGAAGCCCTCAATTACTGTTCCTCAACTATGCCCAGAAATTAAACTAGAAGATTCATCTGCATGTAACCCAGCCCACAGGATTCGGTTGACAATATCAAAGTAAACTGAGCTCAGTCCCAAAGTTTGCATAATCACATTCCTTTATTGTTGGTGAAAGTGTCAATTAGTGCTGCCTGTAGAGGACAATTTGCTAACATTTGTTATAAAGGGGAATTCATCTAACATGAAAAATTAAATATGCATGCACCATTTAAATCAGCAATTCTACTTCAAGAAACTGAACCTAAAACATTTTACCACATTCAAAAGTATTCATTGCATCATAGTTTGCAGTAGCAAATGATTGAAAGCAATCTAAATGTCAATTAATAGGGGACAGATAAACTAAATCAGGTTCACTAATACAGTGGATTACTTGCAGACCTTAAAAGAGAGTTCTATATACACTATGTGGACTGATTTTTAAAGTATATTTTTAAATTTAAAAAAAGGAAGGTGTAAAATTTTGAGTATGCTATAATTTTCATGAAAGACAGAGAGAGAGAGAGAGAGGGAGAGAGAATTGATTTCTCTGTTTATTTATTTATTATCCAGAAGAGTACTCAAGAGACTTAAAGCAATGGTTGTCTTCACTAGGTGGCTGGGGTGTGAATATCACATTCTATATCTTTTTGTATTTTAAAAGTTACGAATCATGTGCATGTATCAGGTAAATAAATTTAAATAAAATTTTGAATGCATATAATTCATTCCCCAAAGTATGCTACATTATGAAAAGTATGAGATGATGTATACATAAAATAAATGACAATACTTTAAGGTTAGTTTAAGGTTTATTTAAGGTTAATATATTGTACACTAAGCACAGTTATGAACTTTTCTTTCAGTGGCCTTCGAAATTTAGGTTTTTGCCCAGTACACTTTATATATATTTTAAAATTTTGTGGCTAATACTACACTTTTAAATTTGATTAATGTTGTAGGCCCTCTCTTCCCAAAATTACTCATATGCACACACCCACAAATTAGGAATAAATCCATGGAACTTACTTATTACATACAATCCCAGACTATCCATAGATCTTTAATGATCCATGAATCTTTGAATAACAATCACTTCTTTGAATAATTACATAAATGTAGAAATTAAGTATTGTTCATTTTCATTCTCAAATCATGTACAAAGTCTGTAATAATCACTTTGAACAAAACTTTAAAAATAAACATATTAGATTGAAATTTGTGATTATGATCTAAGCGCAAGTAACTCTTGTAAAGCAATACAGTTAGAGTCCCAAGTGACTATCTTGGCAACTCTTTTTTAGTAATTTTGTGTCTTTGTGGCATTTCCGTCATCAGGGAAAATATTTAAAAAATATTAGGGTAAGGGGGAAAAACCTAAATGGTAAGAAAATTTTGTTATGTTCCAAGAGTTAAAGAGTGACAATATGGGGGTTACATGTTTTGTTTTGTTTTGTTTTTTATAAAAAAAACTACTTGATACTGGTTTCAAGGGTTTGTTGAGACCTGATGCAATTTTTAGATATAAATTTCAATATACACATCAATTAAAAAATAATTAGTATTGCCTAAAAAAGTCATCACAAAGATACTACCTCTGTGAATTCATACAATTCCTTAATAATTACTCTAAGTTGTTTGAATAGCTATGTATATATTCCTAGGGAACACCTGATAATGCTTTTATGTACATATATGCTATTTTTACTATTATACTTATAAAATCATGACACTGTTTTAAAATAATAGTAAATACAACACCAACTGTTAAGTATGCAGACAGAATACATGGAACATGTATTTGCTAATGTAAATTTTGTAATTCTTACATAAGAATGAAAGATATGTAATCACCCTATACGTATGTTATTCTTAATGCAATGTTACTGTTCTTTCAGACCGGGGTTGTGTATTTGGAAGTTTCCATCAGTTAATTTTACAGATTTGTTTGAACTCCTCAGTTACTCTTAAAATACTTGAAAAGTAGTATAACATATCTTTTTTTTTTTTTACCTCTTCTGACAAATTAAATATTCAACAAGTCTCAAGCATTCATTACCCTTGAGATGACATCATGATCTCAACAACACTGCTAAGCAAATAAACATAATTACCACACTTCTAGAACATTTAGAGATCCTTCTTAGACAAAGCAGCAGAGCCTCTGTTATTAAGAGGTCAGAATTTAGGATTTAAATTCAGCACTTTAATATCTGGGTAAAAATATGCTTTCCCTTCAATTAATAAATGCAGAAAGATAAAGCTATAAAATCCATATTCATAAGGTATGATTGGAAAGAATACCTTATAACATCTATTTCAAATATCAAAGCATTTACCAAAATATGCATTTCCAATTTTTATAAAGAAAAGAAGGTAGATGGTAAGTAAAGCAAAGCACTTCTTAAAGAGTGTCTCATTGGGGTGGACTAGGAGATGTGTTCATTCATTATCAATCATACTTTTGCTGGCTCATCTGATTGTATGGCTGGGAATCTTAACTCAGATTTTGTCTTAAATGGATTCCAGATGCTTAAATGAGTATCTGAAAACAATAGAAACAGTATCATTATTCACAAACTTTTACAGAGAATTTACTATGTTCCAAGCACTCTTATAACTGTTTTTAGATTATTTAGTTCATTTACTAACTTACAGACACCTCATGATGTATATAATATTATTAACTCATTTATAGATGAGAACATTAAGGTGAAGAGAGATCTACTTATTTTGCTCAAGGTCATAGAACTAAGTGGGTATTTTGAATCCAAACCAAGGAAATTTACACATATAAACACTACTAGACTTCATTGGACATTAAAGAGATGTTTTAAAACCCCTTAGGTTTTTTCAAAAGAAAGGTCGCAAGACTAGAAGGATGATAATTAGCCATGAATTCATCCAACAAGTATTTATTGATTACTATTAGGTACTGTGGTGGGTGCAAATTAAGATATCGATGACAAACAATATGAAACAATACAAAGGTTAGTTTTTAAAGAAATTGTTCTACTTTATTATTTTAAATAGTTTACAGCAAATGAGAAAATTAAAATATATGAGATTAACTTTTAATTGTTTTTGTAATTTTCATCTACATATTCTTACAACTACTATATATAAAGAGCTTTAAACATAGTAGTTATAATGATATATTTAAAGGAGTGTTAATTGAGCATTCTATAATTTAATTATAAAGTAGATTTTCTCTTTCTTTCTGTTAATGTAAGTCTAATCATTGTCCCCAACTTCCCTGATCTGTTTTTATTCAAATGCGTATAATGTCTGTAACTATCTACTCTTAAGAATAACCTTCAGATTGAAGTCTTCCAAGAAATGACTTTAAAGCATGTAGTTGAAAATAACCACTTGATATCAACTATATCCAATCACTGACTGACATTTTACTGAATTTTTTAGATATTATTTCTTGAAAGATCACTGTCTGATTTAATTTTTATCATTCAGAGGAGCACCAGCCAGCATAATTTTCTGCAATGACAGAAGTATTCTATAATTGTACTATCCAATATAGTAGCCACTAGACATACATAACTATTATCAAGAACCTGAAATATGGCAAGAGGGCCTAAACAATTGAATTTTTAGTTTTATTTAATTTTAATCAATTCAAATTTAAAGTTAGTCATTTGTGTCTGGGGACTGACTATTGGACAGTGTGAATCTACAGTGCTGTATGCAGAGCGTATATCTAATAAATTTTGCTGTATGAATAAATGAGCAGATAAGAGCACAAAAGTTCTCAGGTTCCTTAAGAAATATCTATCTACACCTAAACTTTCATTTTTAAAGTATTACTAATGATTTATAGAAGCAAATATCTAGGGATTTATAATTTTAGAATCATAAAGTTATCCTTAGAAAAGAATAGATTATTTAGCCTTCTAAATACTTATTTGACAAAAACGAGACCACTGAGATAGGAAAAGATAAATATCTTTGTGTCAGAGGTAATACGTAAAGAAGCAAAGACTGGAGTTCTGATGCCTTTGTCTTCAGGGCAGTATCTTTCCTATAATATCCTATAATTTAAGGGTAACTTTAAAAAGACTTATTCTAACCTTTGAGCATGATATATCTATGAAATTGTAAGCTTCTTCTCAGAGTATTGTTTTGAGGTTGCCTGGAAGCAGACCCTGAGGCACAGATTAGAATACAGGTAGGTGTGTAGAACAGCAGTAGGGAAGTGATATATGGAAGGCTAGATAGCAATAACGAGCATTATCAAGCCAGAGACTGTGGGCCTCAAAGCTTACTTTTATGAGGAAAATTCTGGGATACAATTTAAATGTACATATGTCAGAGTTATCCCAGTTTGGAGAAGGTAGTGTCAAGTGAGAAAGCTAGAATATTTATCATCTTCCATTAACTTTCTGGGCATGTGGAAGTCAGCAGAGCCCAGTGATGAGGCAAAGGATACTGGTGGGGCTTTTCCAGCTTCTGTCCTACTTAATACTTGGCATAGAATTAACCTATGATAGTTGCTCAATTAATTTTTAATTGAATATATATAATGGGAAGGATGTTATGTAGCTTAAAAAGATAAGATTAAGTATAGGTCTTTTTAAGTTTTTTAAAATTATAGTCTTGATGGACTAAGAGCTTTTAAAGATTAAGATATAGTTGTCTCTTCATATCTGTGGGGCATTGGTACCAGGACCCCTATGAGTACCAAAATCCATAGATGTTCAAGCTTCTTATATCAAATGGCATAATATTTGCATATGAACTATACATGTCCTCCTGTATATTTTAAATAACCTCTAGATTACTTATAATGCCTAATACAATGTAAGTGCTATGTAATTAGTTGTTATACTATATTGTTTAGGGAGTAGTGGCAAGAAAAAAAGTCTGAACATGTTTATTTTGAAGCAACTATTTTAGGCCTAACTACATAGTATACAACAGCAATAATGTAACAGTTATTTAATTTTTTTAAATATTTTCATTCTGTGGTTGCTTGAAACTGCAGATGTGGAACTCATGATGCCATACAGAGGGCCAACTGCACTTACCTTTGTGTCTCAGGAGCTGTCACAGTGCCTGGCACAGAACAAATGGTTTCCAAATTATTGTCATAATTTAACCTTATCAACATAATACACCAAAGACAACATAATATTTTGATACTTTACTACTACTATCACTCTTAACAGTAAATATTGAGTATCAACTCCCTACTTCTGAATAATCACCATACATTAACTCATTACTCATCATCATAATATCATGCTGCAGGTACTATTTATTACCATAAAATCACACTACAATACAGTATAAATAGGTTCTTATGTATGTTTTCTTTTGGAAATAAAAATACATTAATTTATATTTTCAAATGAGCATTTACAATTTAATGCATTATTGTAATTTCTAATTTGAGAGCTCTTTTATATTTAAATCACTTTGGGTTTTGAAAGTAAGATATGAAAGACTAAGGATTTTGGTTCCTCTTATACGTCTCTGTGTTGAAAGTCAGCTGTAAAACTAGCAGTGTTCTGAATGAAGCATGCAAAGCAGATGTGACCATGAAAGAAAATCAGAATTTATTAGAACACATAGATGTGAAAAAGAAAACACACAACTTTTCTCCCTAAACTTACTTTTCAAACAAGAGATTCCAAGACACTTGTTATCACCATCGACAATACACATCAAGCATCCACAAGGGATATTAGACATGACGCCTAAGATGAGCCATTTTCTTGACTTTAGAACAGGTTTCTAAGTTATTTCCCTGCTGAGGCATTAATGTCTGCAGAACATATCTAATGTCTACAATATAGTATAATTTAACTAACCATAAAATAATAAAACAGTAAATATCTTTGTCAAAATTCTATTGCCTTTGGTATAGAGTCATTTTGGAAACAGATGGGTTGAACATTGGATAAAAATGTGGTTTAATGTAACAATTAAAATAACTTTCTATAATTTTCCTTTAATTTGTTTACATTGGATCTTTTTCATTCTTTTAAGTCCAATGTCAATCCTTGATATAAAGTGGAACAAGTTGACATGTTTTTAATAAAGCTACAACAGTGAGATAATAGGGGTAAAGGTTTGCTGAAGCCTGTACCAGCTCAGCTTGCTCAGCTGATGGTATATATTTATCTCTTCTCAATTCCACACTCACTGAAGAGACTTCACCTTGGTAACTTAAAATCCATCGTGGTGGGATTATTTACAATACAGAAATCGTGGAAGTTATAAATCAAGTTGTCCCCCTGCCCATCCTCTTGTTAAACATTTAGCAGCATCATTTATCAGTGTGCCGCTACATAGCAAAGACTATGAGGCAACCCAGAACTCATAACTAATTTAATTCAACATAAGATTTATTTGTAGAAGCACCTCACCTGTGCAATGTATCATAATTAGGTGATAAATTGCTTCTGGGACAAAAAACATGGATCAAGAGATGAGGTGTTGCACTATACAGTGAATGGCTCTACAGCATGAGAAAGTAATAGTACAGACTGGTTGTCTCCAGACTGAGAATTTGATTTCAATTAAAATTATTTTTAATGCTGGGACCATAAAAAGCCTTCTAGTTTTTATTTTGTTAATAAAATCATTAGAAATATTGGGCTGTCTTTTCTCATCTTAATTTTATGACCGAAAGAACATTCAATACTTAAAAAGTTTAAAAAAATTAAAAAGATAATCTCAGAATAAAGTACAATACTTTCTAGAAAATAAAAAGTTGCATTCTTAAACCTTCATCTTAAAATCTTAAAAAAGTATCAGTAAAAGTTTTGTCACAAGTTGCACAGGAAGTTTGGAACTCCTATACAGATAATTATATTAAGTTTTCTTAGTGAAGAAGTTAATAAAAGATAATGTAAAAAGAAGATTGTGAAGAAAATAATAATATCCAGCTTTGAAATATGTTGAGAGAGTTGGGTTTGCAAGACAGAATTCTCCATCACACTAGTAAAGGCCATATAGTGTCTATAGCTTTCTTAGCTTAGGATGACTTTTCCAAATTCCTGGCTTCCTTGTCTGTGCCCACTCAAGTAGTTTTCTTATAAGAAAATTTTTTTAGTATTACTTTTTTATGTAGAAATGTGTCACTTTCCATATACAAGTATATGGTCTCCTTACCAGCTGTCTCATTAAAATTAATAGTCTGTTACTCTGATTTATCCATTATTCTCTGTACATTACACTGAGCTTGATAATTCCTAAGTATTGATAACATGTAGTTTCAGAATAAACAAAATGAGGATCCTACTTAGAGGCAAGGTAAACTGATTCAAACCCCGCCTGACCAACCTGTTCTGACAGCTAATTTGACACAGCCTAGGGTTAAAGCTGTTCCATGATCTTCAAACTATGATAAATATTATTTCATTTTATTTTAAAAGTGTTCACTTACTTTCAAGTAAGATTAGATATCATTATTCTTTATGTAATTACTTCTAGAAAAATATTGGCAATGTATTTAAATGTTATTTTTCTACTTCTGAAAATGTTAAAAGAGCAGTGTAGGTGTTGTATGACCTCTTCTAATCAAGAGATTGATACATGAGAAAAAACACTTGTACAGTAGCGAATCAACCAAGTAGGCACAACCAAGTGAGAATTTGGCAAATTTAACAAACTAAACCGATAGCTCTAAATTAACCCTGAATTTCCTTCTGTAAAGGAGAATTAATATTGACATTTGCTGCTTAAGGGGCCACTGAGAGTCAATAACTTGACTGTTGTTCAATTATCTAATTAAGTTCTAGAAAAGACATGAATCAAAAGGTCAGCCAACATATAAACTGATTTATAGAAAGAGACTAGTATTTGTCAAAAAGCAGACTTCAGTGATCGCTGAGAGAATGATATAGATTAACTCTCTTTGTCAGCTAGTGTCTTGACAAATAAAAATTTAGAAAACTAATTTTAAACTTTTAAATTAAAACATTTTATTTTTTTAAATAAAGAACTATGAATAGTTTAGTGAGTTTAAACATGTAAGATATTTTAGCTTATGTGCTCTCAGAAGAGCCAGTATATAGGGTATAAACATAAAGAGTAAAGTTTTTCCAAAACCACTTCTGGCCCCAACAATAGTGTTGAGTATTTAGAATAACAAGGTACCAGCATTAATAGTAAACTGAAGTATTGACTCTTCAAATATTATTTAGAGATACAAAAGAAATACTTGAAATATGTTGAGAGAGTTGAAAAGAAATACTTTTGTATCTCTAAATGATACACAGGAAACAGGAAATTCATTCATCTTTTGGGCTTTTAGATTTCTAAGTATGATAATAGGTTTACCATATGCACATTATAAACATAATTCAACTAGTACAAATGGTAAAAATGTCTGCACAATGAAATTTGGGCAGAATAATGTATTCATTGCAACAAGCTATGAAAAAAATCTATGTAAAACATTTTTTTCAAGAACTAGTAACATGCAAAAAGGATAACTATTCTAATTACCAATGCAGAAGAATAGCTACATTGTTAATACCCAAATTCCCAATAAAGTATATATATGTCCTTTATAATCAATTACATCTATGATAGAATGATAAATGTATTCAATTGAGAGAAAGCAATAGATCCAATACAATTTTATTTTATAAAGGTTTTAGATCTGTACGACATGCCAAAAGTCATCAATAAATTGTGATATACTATCCTGTTTCAACCACCATTAGGTCATGGAACAGAGCTATAAGATTATAGTCAATGAGTTGTATTTGATGGGCCATTTCCAAGTTCAGGTGACATAAGTAATAT
>CM053507.1:76684233-76878596 GCA_028627145.1 Eidolon dupreanum | reverse complement strand
GCTTGTTTTCACTCCTCTGAATGGAATACTTAGAACCCATCCCTTTCTAACTTCCTATTTGAATCTTACCTATTGTCAGAGTGCAAATCAATTCTTCAACTTCCCTATAGTGACTTTTTTTTACTACTAAATCTATGACTATTTTATAACAATGATTGCTGTGTAGTGCTAATATTTAATAAGTTTCCTAAGCATTATAAACTCAATAAATTATTAATTACATTTTCCTGTGTGCCTTATTTCACCAACTAGACTTTAAACTCTATCATATGTAGGTCCAAGGCTTAAAGCTCACTGAATTTCTACAACGCTTAGCATATTCTTATCAAATAATTGTATTATTTAATTTGCATTTTAGTTCTCAACATTTAATTTCTCTTTCCTTTAAAGAATTTTTGAATTTTTTTCTTCTTTCAATTTTCAAAACTAATAATTAACTACTTTCTTATGCTCAATAATTTATATGTATTAATGATGTCATTTGTTTTTGTAAAACGCTTTATATTAAGGAAAATATAGATTATGTACATGGTGGCTCCTAGTCACAGTAAAGCAGTGCTGAAGCACTTAAAAATTACCTTAATTTGGTGGCTTTATACACTGATAATAGCTAATGGCTATTGAATATATACCAAGTGCCAGTGGATGCTAAGTGTTTTATATGAACTGAGTGTGAACTGAAGTCTCAGAAAGATGCTATTGGGAGGTACCATTTTTATCCACCATATTTTACAAATGAAGAAACTGTACTTAATGAGTTTGAAAAGCTTATTCAACATTCCCCCAGCCAATAAGAGGCAGAGTAAGAGTTAAAAAGAATTCTGCACTCGGAGACCTAACAATGAACCATTTCTCAATGCAGATCAGAAAAAGAACAAACAAAAAAACATGCACAGGGATTTTAAACTACCCCAAATGATTATAGAATAACTTAGTGTATATGATCAACTATACAATGAGATTTTTGAGAGGAGCTTAAAGGATTGACTGCTTGTAAGACGCCAGGCTATGTCCATGGTCAAATGTTTGAAAAGACTCACTACAGCTCTTTCTTTTCAGAACCGTCTAACTTCTTAAATGCTAGACATTTTTCTATTCAAGAAATTATGTGTTTTTGTGCCAGATCTGAAAAAGTGGACTTCACCTAAGATAGTAAGAACACTGCAAATCTGGGAAAATGCTCTAAATAAACAACGTAAGGAGACACAATGTGAAAAAATGCCATAAAATGCATTATTAGGATAATTGGAAAAACTTTAATATGGACTGTATATTAGATAGAATGGCATAATAGTTAAATGTCCTAAATTTGATAACTACACTATAGTTATGAAACAGACTGTATTTGTTTTAAGGAGAATACATTACTTAGAGTAAGGTGATATACTGTCTGCAATTTGATATCAAATGAGTCAACAACAATAATAAAATTAATAATACATATAAAACAAGATGTTAAAACAAGCACAGTAAAATATTAATTTGCAAATCAAGGTGAAAGTTATATGTGAGCTAACTGCATTATTGCAAATTTTCTGTAAGTATTGGACTTTTAAAAAGCATAACAAGTTAAGAAATAATTGTATGAAATGGCCAGAACACTGTTTAAATTTTTTTAACTCTGGGGTTTATGAGGCATTCTAAAAAATCCCAATTCCTTTAATATAAATATTTTCATTCATGTGAATCAAATACCTGTATAGGTAGTTGATTCTTAGTAAAGGATTTTATAAATTCTTAATGATTAACGTAAGTTCAGTTATCATATTAGTGAATAATTTTTAGTATATCCATTATGCAATGTCTTAAATACTCTACACATTTGAAGTATTTAAACTATGTATAAACTTCAGCATATGGTATAAAATAAGATTCAACTTTTTCAATTCACTTTTCCTTGTTTTTATTAAATTATTTGAATGGTAAACCACAGCATGGCAAGCTATAGGACAACACTGTAAAAAAATTTACTATCCAAATGCAATGCATGTAACTGGTAACATTAACTTGGTAACATCGTGATATGAGAAAGGGCATTTGTCATACAATAAAATATATTAAAACTTAATATAGAAAACCTAATATATTATATCACATGCTATATAATATACAATTATGTTATTTAATATGCAACTCCATAATTATAGCCAAAGATTTCAACATCTTGCTCTTAATAATTGATAGTGTTGATAAAACATTTCTAAAGGTATATAAGATTTGAAGAACACTATCAACCAAGTTAATCTAATTGATATTTGTAGATCACTCAATCCAAAAAGAAAAGAATGGATGATGAAGAAGAAACATTTATTGAGATAGATCATATTCTGATTTGTAAAGCATGTATAAATAAATTGGAAAGGATTCAAGAGTTACAAAATAACTTTTCTGACCACAATGGAATTAAATTAGAAATCAATAAAAGAAAAATATCTGCAAAAACATCAAATATTTGGGAACTAAGTAATATAACTTCTAAATAAGTGGATCAAGTAAAACTTAAAAAGGGAAGTTTCTAGACTCTCTAAGGGGAATTAGGAATGTGTGGACTAAATAAAATGTAAATACAACATAGAAATGAAGATCTTAAAAAATAAAGCTATTTACAAAAAAAAAACAAGTTTCTCCATCAAAGATTTTTAAAATAACTAAAACAATAACAAAATAGCAAATTAATACACCATTTAAAAGTATTCAGCAAAATATCCAGTTAAAAAGATGCGTTTGCTAAAATAAACTGTGAGGCTAAAAGATGGTGGTGGCAGGAAAGGACTTGTTCTTAATAGAATATGTCACTGAAAAAATTTAATATCTGATACATGATAAATCTCATACAATATTTATTTAACCGTTAGGAACATTTTAAAATAGGGAAGTAGTAATTAACATACGGAACACTAGGTAGAACTGAAATACAGAGTAAGATCACATAGGGAAGCCGTCATTGATAATTACTCATGCGTCATATATTGATATCTTCACACAAACTCTCAATTTTCATTGTTTTAAGTCAGTTTTAAAAATTTAGAAGAGATAAATTATCAGGACTTTTTACTGTAAAATAAATATAACTGTAACTTGTTTTTATGATTAATTCAATAATATGCTTTTTGAGTATTCTTTGTTTCAATTGTATATTAACAACCATTGAAAAAATTATTTCTTACTATTTATGATATAATTCCTTTTGCTTTTGTAAAATTGTACAAGCATGGGCCTAGTTGAATTTTTTAAATAGATGTTAACTTTTGGTTCACAATAATTCTGAAAATAGCAACCATAAATTTCAATGAAATGTTCTATATATTTAAGAATTGGGATGGCCTCAAGATTTTGAAGAATAGAATGTTTTGGTCAATAAAAATATTCCATATGTTTACATATATACACACACACACACACACATACATATATATACACACACATACTTATATGTTTATATTATGTTATATATTATTTACAATATAAATATGTATTTACATTTATAATATCAAATACATATCTCCCTCTCAATACGTATTTATTTCTTATGGAAGATCATATAAAAAGCAGTGTAGACTAAATTCATGATTTAGATAAATGTCATAACAAAATAACTGGTGAATATTTAGCGATCTCTACTATCAAAAAGACAATTGGAACAATGTCATTATCTTTGAGCTCCTAAATCTAGCCAGCACAAGGACATAGTAGGCACTGACAATCAATTTTAACTGACTGAAAGAAGTAGATTTGAATCTTACATTTGCTTGAGATTGACTCTGTCCGTTGTATGCATTTGCATATGTTCAAGAGATAGGAGATAGGAGGAAGAGAATCACGGAAGAGAGGGGAAGAGAGGGAGAGGGAAGAAATAGATTGAGGGAGATGGATTGAGAAAAGAGGACAGTGAATGAGTATTTGGGTTTAAGTATTTATGCACAATTGATGAACACAGATAACTTTCTATGTGAGTTCATTTTTGGTATATTCCCACCAGCATGTCAAAGTATAGTAGACATTTCCATTATAAATATACATACAATAGCAATCAAGGTTTAAATGAAAACTATTGACTTCTTTTATACTCTTGTGTTTCCACATAACATTATATCTTTTAAATAGTTCATTTCTTTATAATTCTCAGACAAAATACTGACAAACTTTAATTTTTCTCAAAATACTGCTTTTTTGCTGAAATATTTGATACCTGATAACATACTATTTTTTCCCCTTTGTCTGTCAACCTTTGCTACTTGTTTCACAATGAGCAAAAGAGGATGATAAAGAATTATTTCGTTGACACATTTGTTATCTGCAGATTATATATCCCAACTTCATAGGGATTTATTTTATACATGAGAGGACTGAAATTTCAAGAGATAAAATTACTTGTTTCCAGGTTCCATACCTTGTTAAGAGTTACAAGATTCTAATTTCATTTTTGCACTTCTTGACACAAAAACAGATTTGGGCTAAGACACTTGTATTTACCTTTTTCTATTACACTGGATATAAGAAATGTGTTTTCTCCCTAAGACTGAACCTTATTTTATCTCTTTGTTCTTACTGTATCTGGACTTGTATGAGTCTAAGATAGATAAATTTTTAAAAGTCTCCTGCTTTGGTCATGTTTTCCTTCATTAAAGACTATTCTATGTTTATAAATTCTGTAATCCTTGTTTTAATAAGTATGCTATAATTTCATATTGATTTTGTATATACCGTATAGTAATTGCACCCAATATCTATTGAGGAAGACTCAAGTAAGTGCCAGGAAGAAGAATAACTATAACATAATAGAAATAAGTTTATAACATGATGGAAATAAGACCCAAGTACACTCTAACGAATGCCAAGAAGAATAACTACAACATAATGGAAATAAGTCTTGGCATACTGGGGTATTCCAAGGTGTGACTTTTTATTTATTTTTGGCTATTTTATTTATTTTTAGTTTTTATTTTTCAATTAGAATTGACATTTAATATTATATTATATTAGTTTTGTATACAACCTAGTAGTTAAACATTTATGCAATTTACGGAGTTATCCCCCTAATTAGTACCTATCTGGCGATATACATAGTTATTACAATATTATTGACTATATTTACTATACTGTTGCCAAGGTGTGACTTTTGATCTGGATTTTTGAAGAATATGTAGAATAAACATGTAAAAAAGAAATCAGCACTAGCAAAGTCATCAAGGCAAGACAATTCTTGAAAATTCTTGGACTGCCTGGCAGATGTGAGGCATGACAAAGTCCAGATTTTTGAAAATGTTAAAAATATTATATTTTATTATGTAAGCAGTAAGAAGCAAATAAATGTGGTTTTTTTGGTAGGAGATTTTAGATTTTATTTTGAAGAAGATATTTCATTGGAGTTATGAAACATAAATTATAAAAGAAAAAAAAAAACTAGAAAAGGGAGAATACTCTGCAAAGAAATTAGAATAATATGAGCAAAAATTAAGTCAAGGGATACTTATAACAGATATTTCTGAAATAATATTGATATAAGTGATAGAGGCTAGTATGTTGTGTGGATGAGGAAAAAGTGAATGTTACAGCGACTGGAGTCTGCACATACACAGATATTTTTTGCAATAATCAAGAAAGTAAATACTGAAGAAAGAGCATGCGTAGGATGGGAGAAACATCTGTTATTAAAGTTCCTCATTTTACATGAAAATGACTGAGAATGGTTCCTTAGCAAACCAAAAAGAATTTTATATACATATATTTATATTATATATTATTGTACATAGAGAATATATATGAATATAGAATTGTATATATAGTGTCCTGCTGGGGGAGTAATATTAATTAAATTAGTTAAAATAATATATTAACTCAATATTTATATATTACATGTTATAATTATATAATACAAATGGTATTATATAAATAAAATAAAACAAAATTAGAAAACATTTTTGGGGTACCTACTGTGTGCCAGCCTTGTGCTAGATAGGGACTTAACATATTTCATTTAATTCTTATAGTCACACAGTGAAGTAGAAACTGAGACTCATAGAAAGCTTCATCAATTTATCCAAAGGTACAAAGCAAAGCCGAGACATGAGTTCAAATCTCTTAATACTGCATGCAGGGTGTTACTTTAAATATAGGCTGTGACAGTGTCTAATGACATAATTTTACTCTGTTTCCTAGTCTAGATCTGAGGTAAGTGTAGAGAACAGTTGATTCTTATTTTCTGTCCACAGCTCTTTATTTCAAGACCTTTAATTCACAGTTCATTTTTTTCTTCAATAAATGAGTCCAATTTCTTAATGGTCCTCAGTCTTTTACTTCCTTTATGCTTTGTTGGTACTGTCGCTTTATCATTTTTCAGTAATCTGTGAAGTAGTCAAATCACAGCAGTTTTAATTCAAAAGGCTGAGTGAACAACTTTTTTTTCAAAGTTTCCACATTATGCACTAGGCTGTATGCTTGTGGGTAAGACAAACAGGAAAATAATCTGCAATGTTGTGCAATAGCACAATAATAAATTTGTAGGAAGTTGCTGAATGACTTACTCTGCAGAATAAATACATTAGTCTTGCTCTGTGGAACAGCACACTAACTAGAGAGAATCTTTAAACTGAGTTGCAAAAATGTTTTTATAATAAAACTACTAGCCTAGGACTCTGAAAACCAAAAAGTTATTCATGACGGTGCCACTAAATGTGACCTTGGTCAAGGTTCTTAAACATTAGGTGCTGCTGTTTCCTCAAATGTAGAAGAATTGTTAAGCAATCTTTCAAATCCTACATAGTCAATAAGGCAGTAGGATCAAGCTCTATTTAAGAACATTATGGGAAAAGAGCTTACCTTAAACTAATGGGTTATGAAGGGAAAGTAAATGAGTCAACTTCCTTTGGCCTTTACATATAGACTAACTTCTCAAATGGCACCTGATGAGATGCCAGAAGGAAAGAGCAAACACTAGATGTATCCATTCATTACTTTCCTGACATATGAAAATATGAAATATTTTCCTGAACTATGTAAGTTAACTATGTAAGTCCTAAGGGCTTTTGTTTTCCTAAGAAAAGTTAAAATAAAACTCATACTAAATATCTCAGCACTTAACGCTTCTGTTCAGATATCTTAGTTCAAATCTCTTGTGATTTACTGTCACAAAATATTTTGAATGATATGAAAGCAACTCCACCCAACAAACAAAAGAGAAGCCATAACCGTATATTGTCATGTGCGACAAGTTAATGTGTAGCGTTTTCTAGCGCTGCCCTCTCCAAAGTTTCCAACACACAAACATCATGCTGAGTGTCTTTAAACAAGCAGTGTTTGAATTCATTCCAGCTTTTCCATTTACAGCAATTTAAGACTATTTGTATTCAGGAAACAAAATAACAAGGGACAGCTGTTTCTTAACTTGGCTCTTTTAGGTTATTTGAAAACACTTTGACAAGTTAAAAATGTAAAAGAACATTATAATTTAGGGTATGAGTGAGTCAGGTACAATTATGAAGACTAGCATAAAATCAATAATTTTGTTTTTAAACTAATTTTCCTGACAAAAAACTAACTTATGTTTAAGAATACAGGCAGTCTGCTAAGTATTCATTGTATCACACATTATCAAATTTAGGAGATTAAAGAACAGAACCTGACCCATGGGTGGTCTCATACACCTTTAGCCCTACAAAGCATGCTCATATTATGGGGCCATACCACTCGAGCCCACCATTAACTGAAGACCACTCAGCTGATGTGCATGGGGATTACCTGAGCATTTACCATTAAACTTTCATAGTATAAAATATTATGATAATAAATTAACTCATCCTCTGATTACTGGAGGGATATTCTGGGATGATATGACCACTCTAATCATACCACTGAAGCAGTAGACATCACTATACCCACAGTCTTAAACATTCTTTATTGTTTTTCAGCCAAACAGAAGGGTGATGTATAGGGCCTAGGGTGTGCTTTACAATATTCTAAATACATGGCCTATTGGAATGCCTTGCTTGAAGAATTGAAATTTCTAGTGCTAGCAGGACTTATGCACAGTCAGAATTTTCAAAGATGATCATAGCCTATTAGAAATTTACCTTTCAAAACTCTGCATGTGAAGAAATTAGTTTGGAATCAAACTCTAAATTGCTACTTCAAATATGACTCTTATAGCTACTTAAAAAAAAAAAAAACAAAAAAAACAAAAAAAACAAATCACTGATTGAATGTGCCTAAAAGATGTTTTTTTTTTTAAAAATCTCATCAACAGATTTTTCCTGCTTCCTAAGATATGTGAGAGTTGCTTCTTTTCCTCAGATACTACATATGAATATTAACAAAAGAACAGTATGTGCAGGAGAAATGCATTTTTTGTAAACTCAATGGAAGAAATGTTAACAGTTTTAGGAATATGTTACAGTAAGAGAGGAAGGAGTCCATATGCATGTGATTATTTTTAGGTAAGTAAATTACCTTCCAAAGGAGCCAGATGGCTCTAGAAACACATCTGCAGCTTTAGTTTTTGTTTTCTCACTACTCATACTGATAATGACAGGGTCATTGAGGAGATGGTCACAAATAATCCTATGAAATAGACACTGCCTTATGTAAAATAGAACCCCCCCCCCTTTTTATTTAGCTAAGACTGTAAGAATGTGGAATTCCATTATTTAGGCAATTGTCAGAATTTCCCTTCATGGTTACTGTTCATGGGAGTGAGAAACTTTTTGAGGGCCTTTAAAACACTGGTGTGGGAGCAGGAAAAAATTTGCAGATTGAAGGTTTTCCATGAAATCAAAACAATCTTATTTGGTGGGGGATTGGGGAACTTTTGTTTATACTGAGAGGAAAACTGACATTTTCATCTCATTTACTTCTAAAATGAGGCACCTTGTTGTGATAAAACAATAAGCACATTACACAAAACCTCATGGCATGCATGCCCACTTGTATCAGTTATCAACTTTTTGTTTTTCCCCTTGAAATTTACCCTTTTGTGCTCTGTTCCATGATACTGGAGCTGGATCCAGTAAACACATGTTCACTGCCAGTTGTAAGGAAGTTATGCCTTGTGGTAGAAGATATTTGGGGCAACCATATAGGAAGAAGGGGCTCTCTTCTAGTGTCTGGTGCAACATATAATTTTTTCTCATAGGCCACAACTAACAGTGGTGTGAAGGACATCCTGTGATACTAACATTTCAGCAAGTTTCACCAGCTTCCCCAAGGAAAGCTGCCTAGTGAGGTTTGCAGGTTCATGAGCAAACATCTTCTCAGTGAGTTTTAATGGGAGTCCAGCAGATGGTTTCACTCTAGCTACCCATGGTCGGCATCCCAACACATGATACTATCCAGTGGTCTCTGCATATCCCCTTAATAAAGTCTGAATCTCAGCATTGGTGGAAAAGGTAGGAGTAGGTTTGGGAGTTCTCCAAAGTTTGTTTCTTCCTTGGGTATTCTTATCTAAACCCTAGAGTGATAACTGCTCTCTATATTGCGATTTCTGAGTTTGTTGAAGTTGTCTTTGCCCCTTAGTGTTTAATATCCTGCTACTATTTAATAATTATATTAATATAGAATCATAGCCATGTACATGACTGCTCAGCCAGTTTACATTTACCTTCTACCTTGCAATTATGTATGGTCATATGACTAAGTTCTCACTAATAGAGTATGAGTGGAAGTGACACACGCCATGTCCTTCTCTGAAAATGAGAGATCATGAATGTCTCCACTACATTTTTTTTTCTTTCTAATTAGAACCCAGATGTGGACTGACTCAGCATTTACCATGCAAACAAAATTGTCCTAAACAACGGTGGAGGAACAATGTAGAAGAAACCTAGTTCTTGGATGACTGTGAGGAGCAGAGGTACCCCACAAACCTAGTATACTTAATTCAAACCTGTTTCATATAAAGAAGCAAACTAACAGTTTTTAAGCCAGTTATTTTGGATCTCTTTGTTATAGCAGCTTAGTTTTACCCTAACATAACTGCCAATCAGTTTTGTGCCTCTATCAACTTAAATGTTATTATTCAGTTAAGCTTGTTTATACATTAAACTATTATCCCCTTATTTCCATATCTAAATGAGTGTTCAATCCAAAATAAAGTAATTTCCAATCTCTAGAACATGGTCATGGTCTTTCCTGCCAGTATGTGAGCCTAAAATATTCTTACTCTTTCTACTGCTTCCATTTTCAGTATCTCCCATCCTTTACTAACTATCTCATCTCATTCATACCTCTTTTAGACTGGACTAATTTGAAGTAACCTCTACTTTTTCTAACTATGAGGGCCATTACTTTCTGAACAAGTCACAAGACCATGTATCAATTTCCAAGTGAACCCCCTTCCTGTCTAGAACACTTAAAAATGCATTTGTTTTATAACAAAATCTTGTCAAATATATCATGAATTCTTTGAAAATAGAGCAACTTTGTAACTTTTATAAAATCCAATAGATTGCCCTAAACAAAAAAAAAATCATAAAAAGCTTGTTGCTTTATCTTCTAGTCTCCATTGAAAGGAAGCAGTGTTCTAAGGGGAAATGGATTCATCTTGCAGGTCAAGAAACATAAAAGATGAGCCTGGAACCTGTTGTCCTGGCAGAAAACAAGGAAGTCAGCAAGTATTACTAGTAGTATATCAAAAAAAAAAAAAATCAACCTGAAGAAGCTCTAATAATCAAAAAATGGTAGAATTTAAACATCAGTAAGCATAATAATTTACACTGGAGGGATACACAAATATGTTTGATTTTCTCCCCAGTTTCTACATAAAGAAAGTTGAGACAGACACAGAAGTAGATACCTTGTCCAAGGTCTGGCAGATCGTTAAGTTCTCATTTAACCACCACCCTTCATGGTTTTATAGGATGAGTGCAGAAAAATACCTTTCTCTGACTCTTTTTTGTCCTAAAAAATAATATCACAGATACTTAGGGGGGGAGAAAAAACAAAGAAATACAGAAATAAAAGAAGTAAAAAAAAAAAAACAAAGGTATAAAGGAAATCTACATACTATTTTCTTAATTTTTAAGGGTCTATGAATATTTACAGAGGTCCTTGCTTTGATTTTTTTAACCCTTACTCATTTATTGTTTCTTTAACCCATATTCCACTTCAAATTTTACCTTAGCATAATACATTGTTCTATTCTCCTATTGTTTTAATGTTTCATCAATGAAAATAATTGCTCACAAAAATAATTTATTTTCTGTAAATTAGGGATTATAGGTATGAAGATTAAATGAGTTTAGACATGTAAAGGGCATGAAATACTGGCAAGAAATAGAAAGTATACAAATATTAGATATCACTATGGTTGTAATTGATTCCTATTTTGTATCCCACATGTCAACTGCACATGAACTAAAAAATGGAACTTGGAAGTTTTCTCAGTGTTATTTATATTAAGGAAATGAAAGTTTATGCCTATTAAGGGACTAAATGAAAATATTTTTAAAATAACTTTTACTAGTAATTAGCTCTAATATTCAAGAACAATTTATTGGATATATACTATATGCCAGGAATCAGGATTTTATTGAATAAGGTTTCCCTTTTTCCTGCCCTCTTGGATCTTATAGTCTAATGGGAAAGACAGATATTGAGTAATTAAAAAGCTTATTTTGAAAAAGAACAACCATGGGAATCCAATTAATGTCACATTTTTAATTCTAATTTATTGATAAATAGCTTTATGATGCTAGGCATAAAGTCTTTAAACATGTCTGGGAAGTAATTTATCTGATAAATGCCACCATTATAAGTGCATTTGTTGTCCAATTGGAAATGTAAAACTAGAGATTTGTTATTTAATAATTAAAAAAATATTTGCCTCTTTATCATTATTTTCTGTACTTACATATTGAAGAGGAGGATGTGAGGATGGTTGACTCCAGCGGAGGGGAGTATTTATCACTGACATTGCTTAGAAATGCCTGTACATAGTTACAGTTAAAAAGCTGACCAACTTTTAGACAGTTTTATTACTGTTTTAAAATTTCCTGTCAACTACCCAGTATTGAAGTCAACTGGAGCAGAACACTCCTATACTGTCATTACCCATTGTTATGCCACTGATTTCCTGAAATGATTTTGGAATCACAAAAGTAATAATGCTATAGAAAATAATGGTTCATTTGAACTTGTGTATTTTATTATTTCCAATTATGTCTATAGAACATTTGTTATATACCAGGCATGGTCCCAAGTCCTTCTCAAATATTAACTCCAAAATCCCTTATAACAACCTTCTAAAGAATATAAAAATGTTTTTTTTTAATGCTTTTTAAAGTATAGCTCAAAAACTGTTAAGTTAAAAAGAGCCAGGACTTTTTCTATGAGCAAAATGATTGGTAAAATTTAAAAACTGTTTTGTACTGTAGAACTGAGTTTTACTTTGTAGATTGAAATAACAGCTGCTGTCTGAGAGGGAATTAATTCGACCTCTTTGAAATGCTAATTGAATTCTTATCTACAAACCCAATATTTGCAATGTTGAGCTATGTAAAGGAAATATAAAATCCATAGGTTTGATGAAATGATAAAAGACATTTGTTTAACTAAATCATTAAATAGAAACACTTTTATTCTGGGTGTTTAAGTTCTGTCCCACATGTAAGAACAAAACAGAATAATACCAATATTATTTGGGTTCTTTTGACAATACACAAAAAAATATTTCATGAAAAATAATTATAAAAGACAATATGATTACACCTTCAAATAAACAAGTGACTTCACTTTGATTTCTGTGAGTTTAAGAACTTAAATTTTTCACCTGCTTCCAGGTATTCATTCTTTTAAGTAAAATATTATTTACTTTTTACATATTCCTATCAACATATTTGTTATAATTTTAATTTCAAAAATTATTAGATAGTAGGAAAGTTTATGGCATAATTTCCAATAGATCTAGTTGATGGTAATAATTCATCATAAAACAGATACACAATAATCCACATGACACTACATATTATAAACAATGAGTGCATATTTCCAAACTCTAATATTACTATCAATTTCAAGAAACCCTATTTTCAAATTACATTAACATAGGGAATTTCCTCTACCTCTCATTTGAATTTCCTGATATAAACTAGTTCAGGCCAAACAATTACTATTATTTTATGTAATTCATTTGGCCATGGCTAAAGTTTTCCATTTTTAGATTTTTACATGAAAATTGAATGTATAACAACACTATCCTTCTATTTATTATAGCCCTACCATGATTGCCATAAATTAACTATAATCTTATGAAAATACAATTGTATTATATTTTAATTATCTAATTCTAACTGGGAGAAAAAAGTAGGTTTTCACTTTTCTATATGTAATAGACTTATGTGTACACAAAAGGACATTTTTTATATTAATTCAGGTGCAGAAGTTATTTTCTATTGAAACTAATGCCATGCCGTGGACAGTTTTATAGGTAAAATTCTCTTATGATAAGGTGCATGCATGTTCACACGGGCGTGGCAATGGAAAAGAGTGAGAAATTGAGGGTGCTAGAGGTGTTGATTTAGATGGAATATAATTATACTTGAAATTTTGATGCTTCAAATCACTGTGAATCAAAATAATGTGTACATGAAACAAATTGATCAACAGGACTTCTTTAATAACTGACATGTTAGCAGGGCAATATTGAACCAGGATTGAACTCAAGTCAGGCTGTCACTCATAATTTACCTGATGGAGCATTTTGTTTTGAGTGAAAGTGAGTTATATCTTTGATTAGAACATACAGAAAAATAGAGCCATCAGACAAACAGAATAGAAATTGACTTTTTAAAAACTTCTATTGAACCAAAGTCAGTATTTATCCTCATTCTCCCAAATGTAAGCTTACATGACACAGGATCTAGTTGAAGCTGCAGTATAAAAATAATAGCAGAGAATTTGCTATCGCTCTAAATATACTTTAAACTGCAATAAAGGAACATATTGAATTATATCCTTTTGCTGTTTTTTGTATACTAGATGCATATTCATAAAATTCATGATTAGTTAATTAATATGTATTATCATTGCTTCTAGGACTGAAGTTGATCTATTATCCTAGAAATTTAAAAAGAACCCCAAGTATCAACATGACTGGCTCTCAAGAAAAAACATTTTCTTCCTTGTTGATTTCTTAGAGATCATCAAAATGCTCCATTCTCTCCCTCTAGTTGTACTTTTTAATTGACGTTTCAGGGGCTTAGGATGAGGAAGAAGGTTTCCAGAGGGTCTGACACCTTGTAGGACAACACTAATATCAAGAAGTATAACTTTCAAGTAAAGCCCAGTAGCTTAACAGAAGATTCAACTCAACAGGGGATTAGAGAGACAATATTTGTCTAGAAGAAGGTATCCAAGGAGACAACAGACTCATTGATGACCTAATTTGTCTAACTGCCACTCCTGACTTGCCTTTACTAACTCTTACTCATTCTTCAGATCTCAAGTTAAATATCATGTGAACAGACAAGTCTTCACTGACCCCCTGACTAGGTTAAGTGCTTTGTTACACACTCATAACACTCCCCACTTCTGCTTTGTATAATTCATTGTTATTTGTTTATCTTTGGATCTGTGTACATCCAATTTCACCCTAAATCTACAGTGCACTGCCCATAAGAGACACTCAAAAATATTTGTTAAAAAAAATAAATGAATTAACTGAGATCAGTAAAAGCAGTTACAGAAAGAAAATCTCAAATATAGAGTTTGAGGTCGAAGAGTTAATACTGGACTATCTTTCTCTAACACTTATAAATTTTTTCCTTTGGTTTGGAGTGACATCTCTCAGTTTGTTTTAGCGTAAAGAATACAATTATCGCTATGATGCCTTGAGAAACAAACAAACAAAAAATACCTAATTTTATAACACACAATCTACAATGCCACAAATAATTTCACCAGCTTAATAACAGACCACAAAGCAACCATTTGAATCTTCTACCTATTTTTATGTGCTTAGAGACCTCAAGTGTTGCCAGTAACTCTGAATTATTTTTAATAAGCTAATGGTTGACATTAGAACAAAACACACATCCTTGAGCATGCACAACAAACATCATACAAAAGTGTTGTTAATATCATAACTACCTCATACATTAGACTGACACTATGCTTAAAAACAATAGCAAAGCAATCATAGTCACTGTTAGACTATGAATTACATATTTTGACTCATTCAATGAAGACACATTCATTTAGCATTTCCTGATGATGATTCTGTACTAATTCTACTGACTATTACTTGACACCAAAATTTATCATGTAAATTCAGTTTGAACATTAACTAGGATGAGAAAGAATGTATTTTCGGAGGCCAGGACTGTGGGACAAGATGGAGTTCCTGCAGGTCCTGAAGCATGGCCTGCAGCAGGTCGGTGGACACAGTGGCTTCCGAGGCTATCTATGGATTTTATCCAGGGCAAATGATGTGAGGGTTGGTACCCTAGTGGGGGAAGACAAGTATGGAAACAAATAATATGACAACAACAAGCAGTTTTTTAGTCGTCACCAATGAGTAATATTTACTACTAAAATGATTGGAAAAACCATATTCTGGGATGTGGGTGGTAGCATGGTTGCCCATGAATGGTAGCATTGGCTTCATTGCATGACTGATGACCTCCAACAACAAAACCACCTACTCCTCGTAAATTCATCTGGGCAAACCATATATTCAACGTGAGTGGCACACTCAATATGTAAAGAACAATATGTACTTTATTCCACTACTAGAAAGAAGATTCAGGAGTGGGTCCCACCTTCAACATCTTATAAGTGAAAACAATGAAAAATAATTTAAACATGTAAAATATGGGGCATTTCATGTAATTGTACTTTTACGGCTTACTGTTACTGTTTGATTAAAAATGTATTTTTATAAACAAATTACCTCCTCTTTAGAGTGTCACTGATAAAATTCCCAGTCCACATGTGGTCTTCAAATATCAATGTCCTATCACTGCATTAGGAACTTTGTTTTTAATTACTCAGGATTTACTTGCAGCAATCTTTTCCTTTTCCCTTCTCACTCACTTTTTGGATAGCAAGAAGGACAAAACATACCAGGCAGTTTAAAATCTTCCCTGGTATTATCCATAGGCAGTCAGTTAGAAAGCTTTCTAAGGAGAAACCCTTCCAAACACTGAAAAATATACTTGAGTATTTTGTAAGGCACTTTGTAGAGATGGAAATAAATAGAAAAAGCTACAAGCTATCAAATTCACTCTCCTAATGTGTCTTTGCTATCATATAAGAAGGATTGAATTCAAAACTGAACACAGCTTTGAAAATTTGCTTTTCTCAAGAAAACTGCAGCCTTGAGGAGGAAGTAATAACTAAATATGAGTGAGAGAAAGGAACAATGAGCCAAAGCCTAAACAGATAATTTTAGTTGTTACCAGAGGGTTTCAGAGTCAGGAAGAGGAAGAAAATGGTATTTACATGTTTGACATTTTAATATTGCACCCTCATTAGCTGCTTTCTAAACTCAGAAATGTTTGACATGTAATTTAACTACCCAGAAGATAGGTCATTTTCTCTAGCCCTTACAGAATGATTCTGTTTAAATTAGGAAAAGAACAAAAGAGGAAGGAAAAGAAGAATTAAAAGGCATCATGTAACTATAATTTTAGACATTTACAGAAAATGGTTGAAAACATAATATTCATTACTTGGGACTATCATGAATCACCTCCAATATTTTTTTAATAGAAGTAGTAAGAGATTCAGTTGATTTTACGAAAACTTTTTCAATTTTACTGGACATTGTTTATTGTATTGATAAGGGAGAGGATGCAAACACTTAAATATTTGTGCAAATTAGAGTTCAAATAGTTCTATTTAATGAGCTCAATGAATCTGTACAATACTTACATAAATTCCAGAGATAAGTGTTGATGACTTTCAAGTTATCTACTAGAGAAGAGGTGATATTTGCTGATTCTTTGTTAACTGTTAGCACATTTCATGCTAAAAAAATCCTGCCAAATTTCTTATAAAAAATAACATAATAAATTTCTTCAACACAAGAATTCTTCAGCATAAACCTTTTGTTAGGCAACAGGATCAGTAGCTTTACTATCCTATCAAATGAGTAGAATTTAATAAGCATCCTATTTTATTCTGTTTCTAATTCTAGAGCCACAAAACTAACAATTCATATTTGAAAATCATAAGTGAAGAGAAAGTGGAAATATAAACTCCTCAAGAGCAGGTATTGTGTGATTTCTTCTCTGAATCCTCAGTACTGGAAGATTCTCAACAAATGAGGATTTGGTTTATTATTTTTGTTTAGTGGTCTGTTCAGAAAATAGTAAACTTTTTCATTATAAAATTCTGACAATTTTTTCTACAAAATTTTCCATATTACGTCTATCCATTATCTCTTTTGGCATAATGTGAAATAAGTTTATTGTGAAGATTGCTACCCGGTGAAATATGCAAAGTGCCTTTTTAAGTTCTCTACTTATAGCAGTCCCCCCTTATCCATGGGGGATACGTTCCAACCCTCCCCCCCCCCGTGGATGCTAAAACCATGGATAGCACCAAATACTATATATCTATATATTTTTTCCTATACATACATATCTATGATAAAGTTTAATATATAAATCAGGCACATAACTAATAATAAAATGAACAATTATAACAATATACTCTAAAATTATGTGAATATAGTCTCTCTCTCTCTCTCTCTCTCTCTCTCTCTCTCTCTCTCTCTCTCTCTCTCAAAGTATCTTATTGTCCTGTACTCATGCTTCTTCTCCATGTGATGATGTGAGATGATACAATGCCTATGTGATGAGATGAAGTGGGCTGAAATTTTCCATTTAATATTTTCAGACTGTTGTTGATTGTTGGTAACTGATACCTTGGAAAGCGAAACTGCCTATAGGATCCGCTTTTTAGTGGTGACTTTATTCTAAAATATATGAAGAGATTATGAATGCATGTTCTGCATAATAAATATTTAATTGATTGATGAGAAAAAACTAAGTCATCTTTTTCCGTTTTCTATTGTTCTGACTAATTAAAAGAATAAATTTATTTTGCCCAAACTAAGTTTATCTGCTTCCTATTAACCAGAGAGATTCATTCTAACACATCACAATAATGGATGTTTCCAATACAATAAATAAATTAACATGTACTACATTTACTCTTCATAATGACAGCTGTTGAAGTTTTTGCTCCTTTGGGGTGGTAGAGACAAAAAAGTAGTAGAGAGGAGAAAAAGGATAGATCCTTAAAACTTCTAGTTTCATTCATGCCTTCCCTCCCACTTACCTCTAACATACTTACTCTGCACCATTTCTAGACATACAGAATTCATAACTTGCTCCATTGCCATATTCATCTAGCCTTTGCATTAATGTGTAAACTACCTAGAGTTTAAACGATCTTTTTATTTGAGTAAATTTATATTCTTACCATCATTTCATGAGAATTCTCATTTTTCTCATATACTGACTAGACTAATAATTTGTTTCTAATTTGCTAATCTGGTTTGGAAAATATAATCTCATTTTATGCTTATTTTTCTGATTACCAATGAGATTAAATATTATTTTTGTTTACCAAGCATTTGTATTTCTTTTCCAAATGACTTTCTTATACTTTACTCACATTGCTGTTATGTGGTCATTTTAAAATAATTTATTGAGAAGATTGATAGAGTATAATTTTCTAGTTCTCATTTACTTCTAAATGTGTTTATACCTCACTGTTCTTAAATCAGTACAAGCAGAGTTTTCATCAAGAACACAACAAATTCCTTAATTTAATCTTCAGTTGTCTTCAGTATAGAAAATGCCAAAAATAGAGAGTCTAAGAAATATATTTATAGATATAATGGTGAATTTTCTCTTGAGGATTACCCGATCAGCTATGAACATTGACATTAGGCTATTTTATTATAGCATTAAGTAAGGAATTATTTAGAATATTTACATGCTTTTTCTTATCAAATTGATTTTATGTTTGGAAATGATTACCTTGCAACATCACTTAACAAGTATAAATGAATTAAAAACTAATGATTCATTTGTCACATTTAGAATTTTTAAGTTTTCTTAAAGCAAAAATATAGCATATGTTAACAATGGGGGAGATTATTCTTATTTGCATACAAAATTATTTTTAGATGAAATTTTAAAAATATTCTAACAAAAAAGATGGACAGAAAAATTTTATGAAAATTATCTGATGATATAATTTAAAGGAACCAATGCAAACTTGAAGAAATATGTCCTAAGTCACAGGTTTATACTATCTACAGATTAGTAAATTTTTGTGGTACTTTAATTATAGGCTTTTCTGGCTAAAGATCAATCAAAGTTAAAATTTTGAAAAAGTAATGTTATTTAAACACAAGAAGTATCTTCAAATACAATTATTTTACTCTTGCATATGTATATGTACTTGGAGAAAAGAGCTGCAGGCACAATTTTCTTAATGAGCTATGACTATGCTTAAAAGAGTCTGTGTGCTATGCTAATTCCAATTTCCTGATAGGAATTGTTTTAATATTCTTCCAAGTTCTAAAGTTTGCCCAGTGAGCGCCAGTATAAACAATGAGATGTGTTTATTTATTCTGCTCTTTGAGAAGTCTCCTAAGCAACTGTCTTTTTGATTTGTGTAATATATATAAAGTATTTTTAAAAGTATATTTTGATGGTAGGACTCTTTTATTGTGAGAAAAAATTACATCGAATTGAATTTCCGATCATTATTATACCTCTAGTAATACTTGCACAAAACATATTTCTTTTATTAACTTGGTTCTACGTGTTTAGTAACTGTATTTCTTATTTAAAAAGCACTGACTGGGTATTACTGATATTTTATTAACATATTTTAGAAACCTCTACTGTTTTAATTATAAATATCTTCATTTGAGAACTAGTATTTTTTTCCTATGGGCAATTGAATATTTTCTAAAAGAGAGAATAAAAAGACTTCATCATAAACAATTGATTGATCCATAAAGGTAGAAGACCATATATAATTAGTTATTTTCTGCTATTCTCTTTTTTCTTTCAAGTTCTCTTTTTGAAATCCAGGTCAAAGCCTTCTCATTCACTCCAATCTTCCAACCCCAAGTCCTTTTCATATCTAGAAATCTGTCTGATAACTAAGGACCAAAATGCTCAACTATCCACGATCTTTGGGCATGAAATTAACTAAAAAAATCTGTTATTACTTTCAAGATTTTCTATCTTTAAAATTCATATGACATAAAAAAAATGTTATATATTTGTTCACTTCAGCATAAGAAATAATCTTGTAACTAACTTAAAATAAATTGGACAGTTTAAGAAAAAATGCTTTGAATACTATCTAGATTTGTGTCAGGAGTCCTGAGCAAAAAAGTGAAGTGCAAATAAACCATACAAAAAGCCAGGCAAGCAGTCTGGAGAATAGATATAAGACAAAGTCTTGAAATTACAGCCCAAGTTGACTCTTAATCCTTTCTTGATGTGACAAGGACTGATATTTGGTTTTCCAGCTCTGAAGAGCCAGAGGCCTGAACTTGAATGTGTCTACAAGATGACAATTCACCCAAACTGGCAGGTCTTGGCACAACATTTGCAAATAATTTAGATGATATATAACCTAACCAACATTTACAACATGATACTCTAAACCAAATCCAATTTTCAGACATGTCTGACAAACAGAGAAGGGTTGAGGGACTACTTTCCAAGAGCTGTTTAATTTTATCTCAACATTCTGAAAATTTGAAGTTTTTAAGTTCTTACATAAGTAATATTATTTTGTTGGTAAGAAAATGGAGCATGAAAGTGCACACAAGAGAAATTTCCCTGACTAGCCTGTCTTTTTGCGTAAAATAAACAGTATCATTATTTTTTTCTCCAGGTCCTTATACTTGGAGAAGATTCATGCTTATCAATGACTATGCACATCTCAGAAACATCTGATCACAAATACTGGACTCCTCTCATGAGGCCACTGAATTCTGCAAACCTAAAGACAGTCTTTTTCTAACCTTCTAATATTATAGATTTTTAAGATAATTAAAATTCTTTTGAAAAAAATTGATATCTACTTATTAGACATGCAGCACTATGAGTTTGTCCACCTCATCATGAAATCCTCATTTAGTCATGAAATGCTGATTAACACTGATTAACTGATAAATCACTGATTAAAATGGTTCATTAAGGAAGTAACTTGCATCTTATTAATAAACAACCAAATTATCTTCATCTCACAAACTGTCATTAAATAGTTTAGTCCTAGAAGGAATTTCTCTGTCTTCAAGTAGTAATGATTTATTTCTTAATACCTTTTTTTAATTTTAGAATTCTAGTCTCCTAGCATACTTACAAAATGGAATCTTAAAAGCCAAATTAGATTATCTCGGTCCTCAGGTGAATTTTTCACCATTCTTTGGTAAACACTCAAAGCTGCATGATAAATACTCAGATAAATGATAATATTCAATAGTCTTCAGTCCTTTTAAATTTTGTCTGTGCTGGTATTCATGCTTCTTTCTCCTATATACAAAATATGAATGTTTCTAAAGGTTCATCTTAAGTTAGTTATCTTCTCTTGGAGATCTCACCTGATAAATGCTTTATCTTCATTCAGTAACACCCAAATCTTTTCATTTAGTGCAGTTACCTTTTCAAATGTCATCTGTATTATTTCTATATCTTTGTTATTTGCTTGATCTATTATATATTCTTTCACCCAAAATTCACCATTGAAAAGTAACTGTGGTCCGATAAAAACTCATGCTAGAATACAAATTAAAAAAAAAGATTTGCTTGGGGTCCTGATTATGGCCCCAAATGATTGTATGACCGTTTTCAGTGTCATTAAATACCTTTTTTTATATCTAAAACAAGAATATTAGAATAAAACTTTGTATATTTCTCTACTCTACAATGTGATGTCATTTAATGACTAAAACTAAATAGTAATCTTTCTCCTTCATGCTTTTTGTTCTGTATGACTTTCTAGTTTCTGTAATTTACATCCACATTCTTTCATTCACCCAGGCTCTTTGAGTCATCTTAAAAATCTCTTGATAATTTGAACTCTAAATTCTGCCAGTTCAAATGTATTGGCAATTCACACTTTAATTTGATTCTTGCATAGTAATATCCCTCAAATGCACCCCTTCCTTACTATTTTATATTCTCAATGTTTCCTCCATGTTCTAGGTTTTTATTTCTGTCCCTCTGATATCATATACAAAGAAATTATCCTAAATTTTTACCATTCTCTTCTTTTTCATTCTCTGATTACTTTCTTTTCCTTAATTGAATTGTTTTTCCCCATCATTAAAAATTCTTTTCTGTACCATTATTTTGACCCAAAAAGGATATAAGGTAATATAAAAAGAACACACCCTCCCAAAATTTATATAAAATAGAACAAATGATAAGCAAAATTAGAGTTATAAAAAGGGGTCATATATGAGTTTTTAGATAATAAATAAATGCTTTTTTATGCTGCTAAGTACATGATCATTTATTAAGAACTGTGAAAAACTAATAAAGCATTCCATTCATTTATCATTTAATTAGCAAATATTTTACTTTCTGTAAGCAAATTGTTCTTTAGAGGTTAGAGTGTCTACTCTCACAAGGTAATAACTGGGAGAGCCAAGATCCACCTGGGAAATGTGACTGAGATTAGTTGCTTTGTTCCAAAATGCAGCTGCCTCCCTGTACCATCATTTCTATATTAATCTTCCCACTATACTCTTATTAGTAATTTGTTCATTCTCTAATTGTTGACAATATGACCATACCTCGCTACCTTGGCTCTAATGTTTATACCCAGCCTCATTACTAATTCTACTCAGATACAATGTCTTTCGTCACCTATTTACTGTTCTCCAGTATCCACATTTAAGCCACTTTCTATCGACAGTCTTAATAATACTTAATAGGATGATTCTCCTCATTCTGTATAATGCAGATAATTCTTTGGATGAGTTTAAATCTCAGCAATTTTTTTTCAAGTATGAAGTTAATAAGACACATCACCATCAAATATATTACATATATTATATATTTACCTTTTTATTGTTTGTCTTCTCCTTGTAAGGTTTATGCTTAGCTCACCAGCATGCTTCTAGCACACAGAATAGTGCCTGGCACAGAGGAGTTACTAAGAAACAAATTTGCTTAATAAACACGTATTATTTATTGTCTGTATTATTTATTTAGTATTAAACCTACAAAGCCATATCTGATCCCATATGTTAGCTTATTGTTGTTTAACTTATGGGTGTACACATTATTTCCTCAGCGGGATGGAGGACTGGGGTTCTGTGCTAATTTCAGTGCATCCTCAGAATGAGGCTAGTGCATCATAAGTAATGCAACACAAATCTTTTCATGTAAGAGAAGAAAAAAGTTGGACACTGTACTTTGATATTATAATTGTAAGTAGTTTATATATTCAGCATATCATGCAAAGTTTCATTCAAATAAATTATGTTTTTAATGATTCAGATTATAATTTTAAATATAACTGCATTTTATTGATTTTCTACAGACAGTGGCTATTAACATTTTGACTTTGGTAGCTTAAACTCTTAGATTTTTTTTCCTCAGGTAATTTAATGATCTGCAAAACAATAATTAAGTGGTTTAGGCATTAATTGTTTTAAATTTTGGGGATTAAATAATTTTGTTATGAAAATGTTTCTAGTAATCAGAATCTCATCATAATTTATCTTCCCAGTTATTTAAATATTTCTTATAGATTACATTGTTTTAAAGAAGCCAACATCTCTTCAGAGTACATATAATTGGTACTCTAGTATATTATTCTAATCCATATCAAAGATTTTTAAAAATATCATGCACACTTCTTTTCAATAGGACTGATGGTACATTATCTGTTTGTTATTATTAACATTCTTCAATGTAATGTTATTTAAAAGACCATAAACACACAGAGAACTAACTCTACTTCGCAGAGACTAAATAGAACCTAAAAGATGATGAAGATGGATTTTCAGTGTTTAATTAGTTAATAAGTTTCAAAGTAGGTGGCTAATAAAATCCATAAGTAGGTGTTCTTATCAATGAACACATCTGTAGGGAGTCTTTCACATCATGGTCTGGCAATAAATGAAAAGAACTAGAAATTTTCATTAAATGGAAAATAGGCATTTTTAAAAGGATGTTTACATATGTTATTTTCATGGATAAACACAGTAGGAAATAGAAGTATTGAAGCTAAGAACTAATTTGTTGCAGGAACGTCAACTGTAGCTTCAATTACAAGCAAAATTCTCCAAGTTCAAGCTGATATAAAGGATTCCATTCTTGCTATTCTAAGAAAAAAATAATTTAATAGATAACTATTTGCAAAGAACTCAGATGTATCATTTACAATAAATCTGAATGACAACATATATAGCTATTTTACGTACATCATATATAAGACTAACATTTTGAAATTGCAATAATTAAAATAAATCAATGTAATTCCTTTGTAACCAGAAGTATAAAAGCCTTCTTCCCCAATTTTTAATGTAGAGAAATGTAGTTTCAATATATTGATCCTAATTTCTCAGGAATCCATCTAAAAACTTGTTAACAAATCACAAATCAGTAACCATTCAATTCTAAGTGTCACTGTGCAGCTCACAATTTGAGTTCAAAGTGTGATACCGAGAAAAGAGAATTAGTGGTATATTTTCTCATCATATGCAAAAATCACAAATTTATCACATGAAATAGGTAGAGAAAATGTTATCTAGAGTATATTAATATATTATGTAAATTATATATTTATATGTTAAAATATACCCAATATATAATAAATATAGCAGATAGGGTAAATGTCATATATAAAATAATAATGTTATATATTATTATGCATAATATGTTATTATATATAATATATATTATTGTATATTATATTACATATTATATATAGCTTATATATGTTAATTTAGAAACATAAGCCCTCAAATTTATCATTTGAAGACCAGATGTTTATTATTTGAGTACCAGATGTGGTAACTTAACCGTAACTTTCTGTACGGTAGATCAAAGGTCTTTCATTGTTTTTATTATTTCTTTTCCTATTGTGTAGTTTTAAATGGTGAATGTGCCAACCATTCTGGCCAGCATCTCTGAGAAACTGAGGTACTTTCTTTCAGAAAATGCTATTTTTAAAGTTACAATTTTTAAAATATTTCATTTTCATTCATGGTTTCTGGCAAACTCCTATTCAACTTTTAAAGCAAAACCCAAGGAACTTACTTTTCAAAAATGTGACTAAAAAGAGATTGCTAAAATACACTTCTTTTATAAACCTCTGTGTCTTCAAATTTACCTTATATTTTGGAGAGCATTTGTTTACTCATCTAAACATTGTGAGTCCTAGTGAAAGAATCAGGACTCATTCCTGTTCTACTAGGTGTTCAAAAGGAAGGTGGAAGATATTTTTAAAGAGGGAAATATATATTTGCGCATTGTATGTGTATACCTACACACATGAATACATGCACACGCACGCACACACAGACAGAAAAAAGCAGACCAATACTCTGATAACTGGAATTAAAATTCTAGAAGAAATAATAATACAGAAAAGGATTTATAACATAGGACTGAGATAAGGAAAATCATAGACAGTAAATATTCAAAAGGGAAATAGAAAGATTTCAAAAGAAACTTCAAAGACTAATTAAAATCACCCAGATATGGAGAATACAGACCTTCAAGCAGAACCATGTAATGCATTAAGAATACAGACAGCTAGTGGAAGAAGACTAGATGTAATCTTAGTACAAGAGAAACAAGCCTCAATACAAAGAAGGAAATTGATTTCACATCAAGGGAGGAATTGGGCTCTTTCTTTGGCCTTTAAATGAAAAAGAAATATAGAGGGAACTTTAATTTAGGACACCAATGGCTATGGTTGGAGATATATAAGATTCAAGTTTGAAGATATTCGGCTAAGAAGTGAACTGAGAAAAGATTAGATTTTTTGGATGCAGAACACCCACCACTTCTAAGGAAATATGAAGGAGAAAAATGATTTAACCTTCTCACAGCATTCCAGCGAGCCAAAAGATGTGTCTGTTGGGGTAGACTTTCTACTGTGTGTCCTAGGAAGCAAAGAGGATTGCAGAGAACAGAAAATGACACACAGGCCAAATATTTAGATTGAGTCTGTAAGACTTGAAGAATGCTTGTTTGGATATAAATGCTAACAATTTGAAATACACTTCACACAAACACACATACACACACAAATATGAAAGTAGGCCAGTAGAATTGAGAAGCTTTATGAGTAAGAAATAACAGAACTTTATATAATACCGTTTTCTCTAATCTATGCTACAATAACAGCTAAAAATTAATATCTAAAAACTATAAAATTTACATACATATGTATGTACAACAAAAATAAATCGAAGTAAAGGCAACGATCTGAACAAAAGATGTTTAGCTCTCTTTTCAAGATGTCTTAGTGGCAGGATATATTTTAAATGACATAAAGAAAGCACTCAATGGAAGGAGTAAAACCAATGGTGTTTAAGAGAAAATCCAAGGGTCGTCTGTCATCAAATTCTGAACTTTAACACCATACTACAGTTGTCTTTCAAAATAGTCTGTGCAAAATTTGGACTTTGAGGCACAAAGTAAAGTCCTTAATATTAGCTGTTACTCCTATTAATTTAAGGATTCTGTTCAGGTGTTTGTGACACCATTTCTCAATTTGTGCACCTATCATTGTTAGATAACAAACTGTTCTGAATCACTGGCTTCTTTCTGTACATAAACATATCACGTTCAATTCTGTCTAAAGACCTTTGTACTTGCAATTCCCTCTGCCAAGAATGCTTTTCTCCCTTCAGATCGTCACATGAGTGTCTCTCCTGAGATTTGGGTCTAAACTCATATTGTTCCCTCAGAGAAGCTTCCTTGAAGCACCCTATCTCATGCCACACAGGCCCATCTCCAGTGCCACTCTTTCTCATTAGCCAGAACAAGTCTTAACCCTCTTCACTCTCTCATTTGTTTACTTCTACTGTTTCCCTGAGAGAATATAGCCAATACTTTTATTCACCACTGTATCCACACAAGATAGAAATTCAGTAAATATTTGCTCAATGAATAAAATGACTTGGATATTTCCTTATGCCTAGAATGTTCCCCATAAATGTTAGGTCATTCTCTGCTTCCCCTCCCATATAAGTTTGAACAGAAAATCTGCCATTTGAAGTGAATACATAACTATCCTATAGCTTATGTCTTAGCTCTCTTAAATATGTCATTTATGAATATCAAGGACCATCTTCTTACATGACTTAGCTAAAACTGACTAGATGTTCTCTGCATGCCATAGTCCCTTTAGTCATTTTAACTTACGATATTTGTTTTAGGCATCTAGACTGGAGTCAAAACTATATTTAAAAAGTACAAGATATGGCCCTGCACAGGTATGTAATTTATTTGGGAACACACAAAAATTTAACCATTAAGTAAACCTAGAGTACTAAGCAAAACTGCTATGATAATTTATGAAAAGTAGAGAAAGATAGGGTTTTTTTTTTTTTTTGCTTTGTGTGTTTTCTTCTTCCTCTCTCCCTCCTTCCTTCTCTCCTTCATTTCATTCTTCTCCTTCTTCTTTTTGATTAGGTAGGAAAAAAGGGAAGAAAGATATTTCATTATCTAAGGGAATCTCCTTTGTTCCAGAAAATGTGTTCAAGTTAATCAGAAGAAAGTTAATGGCCTCTCTTAATTTCCTAAAAAATAAGCAGAACCGTGACCAGCTCAGTTATCACAACAGTCTCTTTTATCAAGTAGGTGTCAATTATACGATATTTCTATTTGTTATTCTCTTACATGTATTTTTCAAGATCTTATCAAAATTGTCTTAATAGAATACTCTATACCTTCATTTCTATTCCATCTAAAAAGGATCTCTAAACTTGAATATTTATTCATGGTCTTGAAATTTATTCCCTACAGACAATAAAGAAAACAGCTATCCAGACAACTTTCCATATAAATAGGAATCATAGGCTTCTGAGTTCTGCTTCCCTACTAGCCTCAGATATCATTCGCCCTCGTCCTTCACCCATGCGGCATATGGCTAAATATTTACTAAGCTCACATAAGGTAAATAGTGTCCGCATTACTATTAAGGGTATTTACTCTACCATCAGCACTTATCAACCCAAAGAAACATTTTTTTTTTTTTTTCCAGAGAAACTATTCTAAAGGTAGTATCTTAAGTCCTGCTATGAGCCCCAGTATGCTAGAAGGCCAGATACTAAGAATGATAGATTTAATAAGTATACCTCTAAGGCAATTAAAGTACTACATAATCAGATAATTGTTTCCTATAATATATTCGTACTGGGTAAATGCTTACAAATAATCCTGTGAGGTAGTTTTATTTCTATTTTACAAATAAAGAAATTGTGTCTTGAAAAAATAATTACCTTTACCAAAAGTTTTAGATAGCCAGAATAGAAATGCTAGTGAAAATACTTTCACTAGAAGGCCTAGTATATTAGCATAAAGGGGTAACTTTTATTTTAAATATATTGGCAAAGGAACTGCCGCAAGTGATTTAGTCTGGATATATTTTATATTGCTATCCGTATTTAATAAAGCTGTAATAAATTTTAATGAAACCCATTTGCTGTAGGGTCAAAAAATGGCTTAAAACACAATCAGAACATGATATATAGAAATGAATAATATAGATTGTTCAGATATAGAAAACCATTTTAATGATAATAGCCCATCTACAGCTTTATCCCAAATTTCAAAGCACTTGATATATTACCTTCACATACAGTATATTTATAGGATTTTTTTCTTAAAGGTAGGAATTCCATGAAAGTTAATACTCTTTATTATACTCACTTCCAAACTAACTGAAGAGCCGTTATTACCAAAGTATAAATGCAAGTGTTTCTAAATTTAGAATAAACTTCACTTTTAAAAATATAACTTTAAAGTACATTCTGACTAGTTTCTTTAGATTCAGTTATTATTGTTAAATTTGAAGGTGAGAGATTTCAGAATTTATATAAAGTAAAATATGTTCCTACTAAAGTCCTACAATTATTTTTTAATATTTTCTATTTGCCTCAATTGTAAAGGAGTTCAGATTGACAAAAGATAAATATTGACTGCCAGTTAAAACATTTTATGTAAAAATGCTATAATAATTGGAGAATCTCACAGCAATGAGATTTATAAAAGGAATTGAAAAAAGGAAGCAATACAAACATCCAACAGAAAAAACTGATAAATAAAATATAATATACTCATACAATAGAAATTCATACAGCAATGAGAATAAATGAAATACAATATTCAATAATATGGTGAATCTCACATATACTACACTGAGTGTAAGAGGCCAAATATTAAAGACAACATACTACATGATCTCATTTGCATGCAACACAAAAGAATAAAAAATTTGTCCATAGCTTAGAAGTCATGATAGCGAGGACCTTTAGAGGTTATGCAGTGACTGGAAGGGACCATGATGAGTGCTTCAGAAATACAAGTAGTATTATATTTCTTGATCTATGTGATAATTATACAGGTTTGTTCATTTTATTAAAAAATCATCAAAATATACAGGTATGATTTATGCACATTTCTCTATATTATCTTTTAATAAAAACATGTTTTCTTTGTAAACTTCATCCAGTTTAAACATCATTACAAGATTTCAAGGAAGTCATTTATGTCATTAGAGCTAAAAAGGAGACCTAATCCAGGGAGAGGTGGAACCAGAAAAGAGCATCATGAAAGCACATTAAAGAAAGACTTTAAAGAAGGAAAATGAGAATAGACAGACAGTGATATAAAACTCTGAAGAAATCAAGTAGGATAAAGATTTGAAAACCAAAATGTTGTATTATTACAACATGATTGGACAGAATTTGGACATTATATATTCCTTGGGCTGCTTCTGTGAATTCTTAAAAGAGAAAGATAGTTTATTGAGAATAAGAAACAAAGACTGGAGGCAAGATTTGGTGTTAAAAATAAAGGTGAATGATGTGATGGAAATTTGAGGAGTTGGTAAAATGGAGGAGTTGTTGAGAATTTACTATCATGGATTTACTCTTACAGATTACTTACTGTATTTCACATCTACTATATTTTTCACTTCCTTGAATGCTTTCATTTGGGGGTAGTTTCTTCCATACTTCATATGGTCATGGTAAGAATTTAATTAAGATGTTCTCAACTATTTTCTGTCTCTTCACATTCAGACCTCATACCTAAAGGGTGACCATGCGACCCAAGCTAATATCATTCAGATTTTCCCTAATGGAAATACGGTTCTTGGGTTGGGGTATTCACTATTACCTCATGTAGATGATGAAGATAGAATAATAAAGAGGTTGGAAGGATAGTTAACATAATATTTAGTTGAGTTAGTATTTCTATAGATTTTATTTTTTACTTATATGTACTACTTATAATTTTAAAAGTTTTAGAAAATAAAAATTCAAATAAATATTATAAGTACATGCTTATAGGAATATAAATTTCTACATTTTGGGTAAATTTTAGATGGAAATAAATAAACATCAGAAACTTGAGACTAAGAGGATAGAAATATAATTGTGTCTCTATTTGTATACTTAATATTATTATATTGCCTTTACACATCTAAAAATTCTGTAATTTTGATGTAAAAATGAAAATATTCAAAATAATGGAAATTAAGAAAATATAAATATGTAAGCATACATTCTCAAATATCTATATATTATATTCTCAACACTTTAAAAGACTTGTGACATATGAAAGTTTGTGCATTTACATTAATTTTATTATTCAGTCTGATTCTAGAAGTTAGCTCTAATTTAGCTATTCATCTCCTACAACTTTAGTTTGAATATTTGTTTGAAAAAATTTGTTTTTTACAGACATCTTTTTTGTTTTGTTTTGTTTTGTTTTTCCTTTATGGAGACCAACACGGTCTCCTGGTTTCAAACACTTGAATTATATATTAAACATAAATAGTTATATCATAGCTTCTATTTGAAGAGAACTTTTCCAATTTTAATTGTAATGTTTGCTAAAAGCTATTTTCCCTTCTTGGAGAGGCAGAATTACTTTCAATAACAAATAAAAGGAACTTCAGGATGTAGTAATAGAGGACATATAGAAAAATAAATTATAATTATCCATTTTCACATTTAGATAACAAGTTGTATAGTGTTGGTTATTTGTAGATTCAAAACAAATTACCCCAAACTTAATGGCTTAAAACAAATATCTCACATAGTTTCTGAGGATGAGGAATCTGAGAGTAGCTAGTTAAACTACATGGTTCTAGTTTAAGTCTCTCATGAGATTGTAATCAAGCTATAGATCAAGGCTATAGCATGTGAGTGCCTGGCTGGCTCACTTGTAGGACTGTTAGCAGGAGGCTTCAATTATTCACCCTGGGGGCCTTGTTATAGTTTTTTTTCATAAAATGGCAGTTGACTTTTCCCAGAGCTATTAGAGAGGAGGAGACAGACAGAGAGAGAGACAGACAGAGACAGACAGAGACAGAGAGATAAAAGTAGCAATGTCTTTTAAAACATAATTTCAAAAGTGGCATCTCATCATTTTTGCCATATTTTATTGGTGGCACAGACCAACTTCGGTACAATGTGGAAGAAGATTGGTAAAGGATGTGAATTTCTGGGGTGCTGGAATAATTGGGGGCTATCTTGGAGGCTAGCTACCGCATATAATATCAACATATTTTATTTCCCCATTTATTTTTTTTTACTTTCACCAAGTCTTTCAGTATTCTGCTCTACTTGTACTTATTCCTCATATAATCCATATACCACATCATTCAAACTATTCTGCAAGGTACATTTCTGGAAAGTTTTTCTTCATCACAGTGTGAAAATGCTAGCCTCTGTCCCCTTAGTCATCAAATAATGATAATGATTCATGTAAATTATGATAATGTAACAGAACCTAACATATGAGGAGCCTTTTCTGTGCCTTTTAAAGGTTTTATCTCAAGTAATCTTACAACAAGTTCGTTAGGTAGGAGCTTTTATTATTATGCCTATTGAACTAAAACAAAACAAAACAAAACAAAACTAAAGAAACATAACTTGTTCAAAGTTACTCAAGTAGTAAGTGTTGGAGCTGGAAAGAACTCATAATGATTTGGCATGAAAGCACATACACTTAATGAATGTTATATATTTTGATCTATTTCTTAAAGTTATAGTTAAGACAGTTTCAATTCAGTAATGAACTCTTTTGGTTTTGCTTTTACTATCTAAGTGTCTATTAACTATGTTATTATTTTCTTTTAAAAATAGTGATATATGTTTTATTTAGGAAATACATATGTATACTATTTTTTCAGTATAAAATAAAATAAATATAATAGCTTTAGTTTGAAAAGTTTAATTGCACTTATGTTATAAACTTATGATAAAAAAATATTTAAAGAAAGGTACAATAAGTCATTTGGAAATTTGATTTCATTTAAATTTAACATATTTAAAATGAGGGTATTACTTTATTCTTATTTAGAATATTATTTTGACTTAATTTATTCTTTATATCTTCCTCACTTTAAACAAAATACTATAAAACATGTTTCTAAAATACATTATTAATACTTATCTTTTGTTCATTGTCACAACTAGAAAGTTTAGTTGCTAATAAACCATGTCTTATCATGCAAGTATAGATTTGTTTAAGAATACTGAATGAGCACCAGCTTTCATTTTTGCTAGTTAATTAATAAGAGTCTATGACTGTATCTATATAGGTCAGATCCAATAATCCAAATCTCACCATAACTTCCACTTAGAAACTCACCATCAATGACTGGATCTTAGTTTATATATATGAGGTAATCAGATTGGTTAGAAAAAAGTGTTGAATAAGGAGCTCCTTCTAAATATGAAAAGTATACCACAAGCCAGTTTACTAAAGCTCAATTCTCTGAATTCATATTCCACCCAAAAATGATGCCATCAAAATCTAAATTGTAATGAAAGCAAAAAAATTCTGAGTAGGACTAAGTGAGGAGGAATTTGTTGAGAATTGACTTTATGACTGCTTTTAGAGACATTTTATTCAAATGTTGGGAATAAATGTCATTAAATTAGCACCACTAGAAAGCCACTGTCCTGGCAGCAGTAGTATTTGGAACTGCACTGACACCATTAAGACTTCTAAAATGTACATGGCAACATCCTCAATGCCTTTGGTGTGATGGCAAATTTCTGTAATTGTCCTAAAGGCTCAAGATTGGCTACAATTTCCCACCTCATTTGAAAATCCTAGTTACCTAGAACAGCCCAGGGATAGTGTGGAGGTCTAAGGGAAGCTATCTATCTCTTTAGGAGCCATCTTCATCTTTGGACAAGCTGTCTTCAAAACGGGTTGATATCTTGATTCAGCAATGTAAGGCCAATCCTGAATTCTGGTTGAACATGTATATTAATGTTTGTTTGTTTGTTTTTCACCATTTGTTTGTTTAGCAACCAGTCATTAAAATAAAGATTCAATTCTAGTTTGAACTTCATTATAATCATATAGCCTATAGAAATATCAATAGTTTATATGTGGTCAAATGAGGAACAATTTACCATTTAAACTGTGTTCTAAATTACCTTCAATTTGTGTAACTTAATAGAGTTGTATAACATGGGGAGCTATGGTAGAATCAAAGATTCCTCATAGACTTGCTATTTTCTTTTGAGGCCTTGACTTAATATGTGCCATTTCTTTTTCTTGACATTCCATTCCTTAAGTCAAATTTGCTGTCCTCTAAATTGAATGGAGAACTCAAGTTTCATTTTGTGTTATGCTCTTTGTCATTTTTCACTTATAAACTCTACATTGCTTTTAGTAAGGCACTCACCACAGTTTATAATCTTGGGCAGATTCTTTGAAAGAAAAGAAAAGGAGTTTGCTTGTGAGCCCATTGTCCCCAAGTCCTTAGCAAACTAATTACTGCATCTGCAGTACAATAGCAAGGGGACAGAACTGAACAGAGGTTAGAGAAAGTAATCAGACAGCATGCTTCTGCCTACACAACATCCTATGAGCCAGGATGCTGCCTTATCTTGTACTGATTATCCCTGTATATGGCATGTGGGCACCAGTCATTAACTCCTTGAAGAACTTCAAATATAATTTAGAGTTGCCAATGTGGGCTGCTCCTTCAGATAATGGCATCCTAGGCCATTAAACAGTAATTTATAATGTTCTGCTTGAAAAAAAGGAAGCCATTGCTATATTCTTTTTAAAGAAAAAAGGGAAAAGAATAATTTATAGACAGAGAGACAATAGGGAATCTGGCTTCTCAAAAACACTGGTAAGCTTGGTGCACAAGGAAATAACCACCTCGAATCAAAGGGTACAGGATTCTTTGCGCCTTTTAACACTAAGCACACTCTAGCAATGCTCTAATGAGGTGTTTTCTTCATAACCTATGTGAAGCCACTGACATTTGGCATGTTGGGTAGATAGATCAAAAGTGGCCTACAAGCATGTATAAATGTTTAACACCCAGGTGCTCGACTTGACATTTTCTTGCTATCTAGCAGCTGCCTGATTATTTAAGGATTACCAACAGTCACTGAACATGAAGAAAGGTCCACCTGTACTAATTATTTGCTATAATAGCATCAGTGTTCAGCTCTCAGGTTCTTTTGATTATCACTGTTAAACTTTCTCTTGGGTCCCTTAGCTTGCTAGTAGAAAAAGACTTACTGAACTGTACTATATCAAAGACTTACTATTGAAATATTAGTGAATGTTTTTGTGTCCCTGATAATACCTGTTTTTCTTAAGAAGTTCAGATAAAAAATTCACTATGTATATATGTGTTATATCATTTCTATGGTTATTATAAAATTATACATAAAGCAGATATGATATAAAGCAATAACTCAGGTCAAACTGCTATAATTTCATGATCTAATTTCTTTTCATAAAATTAATACTAAATTGGCAGTATTTGCATTAGAAGACAGTGGAGTCTGTTTTAATCCAAGTCCTGTCTCTGATTCTTTATTAGATACATAAATTAGACAAGTCAACTTTTCTCAGCCTCAGTTTTGTAGTAAATAGTTACAATAGGTTTTTTAAGAGAGATAAAAAGAACTTTAAACAATACACTTAGTGTAATAAAGGCAAAAAAAGGGCAGGCTCACCTTGCACTCTCTATCATTTCAAATTGGAAGAGGGAGGGGTAGAATTTATAAAAGTATATGATGTGTCAAGTGGAGGTAGATGCTGAAAAGTATCCTTCCTTTTCTTTTAAATATTTTGTCCCGAGTTTATTTTTACTATTAATATTATTTTCTTGGCATAATCTAGCTACTTAATGGATATGAGCTCCACTTTTACCAACACTTTCATTTTTTGTTCCTTCTCTTCTATTTTATTAACAACAGAATTAGAATCTTCTGGAAATAAAGAGGAAGGTTTGGTGAGATTAAAGAAAATGCTATTTTTTAAAAATCCCATCCTCTATTTGGACCGATTTAAAATAGAAGCCTGATAACCAATTTCTCAGGTGTGTTCTAACTTGTAGTCAACAAGAGATTTATTTTAATTGCAATTGAAAGTTGCTACCTGAGTGATTAGTCTATATATATATATATATATATATATATATATATATATATATATGCAATACTGATGTAATGATAGGTTTTTATAGAAATCAAATAAGACGTGGTTTGTGAAAATATTTTGCTAACAACATAAACAACAGAATATGCTAATTGTTCTTGTTATCTGACATTGGTCAGAGTCCTAAATACACCTTGGTTTGGGGGATATTTTTGGACTTTTAAAATATATTTATATCTTATGTTAGCCAAATCTCTGGCTTAATCACTGTTGGCTGGAAGGTGAGTCACCAGTTTTATTGCTTCTGAGAGAGAGTGAATGTGTATCCCATTAATCATTTTGAATGTATCAATATATATCAAATAAAATGTATGTAGAGTATTTGTTAATATCAAAGGAGAAATTTGCAATTGTATTTCAGAACATTACATGCCTTTTATCATTTGAAATTGTGTGGTATCTCTTTCTACATGAGGTTTTGGTAGCTCATTAAATAAATTTAAACCTTATCTTCTGGTGAGAATATCTAAGAATGCTACAGTTGGGTTTGGCCAACTATGGCTGAAGGACCATATTCAGCCAGCGATCTGTTTTTAGGTGAGGCAACCCTTGGTTCACCTCACAGATTGCAAGGACCTTGTCAGTTTACAATCCCTTATTTATTTATTTTATTTATTTTATTTTTTATGCCTACAGCAACACTTGGTTTTCCTAGGTGGTCTCCCATCCAGGTACTAACCAGGCCCAACCCTGCTTAGCTTCTGAGATCAGACAGGATCAGGCTTGTTCAGGGTAGCATGGCTATAGATGCGATCTGGTTTTATATGGCTCACAAACAATGTATTTTTATACATAAAATGGTTTAAAAAACTTCAAACAGGAATGCTGTTATCTGACACATAGAAATTCAATTTTTAGTGTCCACAGTAAAATTTCATTAGGACACTGCTACACCCATTTATTTATATGTTATCTGTGGCTGCTTTCATGCAACACTGGTAGAGTTCAATAATTGTGCAGAGACCATACAGCTCACAAGGCGTAAATAATTACAGTCTAGACTTTTAGAGGAAAAGTTGATCTATTCCTCACCTAAAGCATCATTTAAAACTTTAAGATGATTCAGTATTCTCTTAGATCAAATAAGGACAGAATATATCTTAGTCATTACGTATACATTGATTATAGAGACAAACTGGAAAAATATACATTAGATAAGAGAAGACAGGAGACTAAAATTTTAAAAATTTAGTGTCCCAGAAAATTATAAGCAAATAAATGGACAGAGTTAAGTTCCAGCTATAAGACTTATGGATTTTCCAGTTCTGATATATATTGATATCTACAAGGTTAAAAAGGTAAATTGTTAGAGCAAGAACTTGATTAGGATTTTACTCTCTTTAAATCTGATTCTAATGAAAGTAAAAACTTAGAACAAAAATTAAGTATTTATGAAACTACTTGAATAAGTCCATATTGATTTGGGTATTAAGACCAACCAGCTTTTAAGATAAGGCATGATGCCTCCATGTATTACATTCGTCAATATGTAGCTTTGGTCTATAGGTGGTTATTAATTAATTAATTAATTTATTTATTTATTTAAATTATATTTATCTTTTTCTTTTTTTATTAAAATTTTGGGATGACATTGTTAATAATATAAGTGGTAATTTAAAATGTATAATTGGGAATCACCAAAAGATTCTGCCCAGTTCACATTGTGTCCTGACACTCAAATGCTTAGCTTTCGTCATCTTGAAATATCCACTTTGTAGCAGCCATCTTGACAGTCTGTTTCCATTAAAATCAATTAACTGTTCAGAGTAACAGGAGACATCTAGAAATAATGAGATAGAGGTATAGTGTAAATGGGAAGAAAGGCCAGGAGAAGGGAGACAGATCTCTCTTAACGAATAACTAATCCTAATGTTTACTGATTGCTTCTTGTTCTAGACTCTGTGCTCAGCTCTTTACATACATCATCTCCACTAAGCATTGCAACAATCCCATGAAGTAGGTACTAGTAGTATTATCACTGTTACAGAAAAAGGAGCTAAGAAACAGTAACAGATTTTGTTGATCTCAGAACAGTATCTGAATCCAGAAGATTTTCTTGTGTGTGTGGAGGGGTAAGTTTTGATGGGACAGTCTATTCTACATTTAATCACTAGGCAAGTAGGGCTGGGGTTGTTGGCACTCTAGGACATTTCTGATGGTGGCAGAGGAAGAAGTAAAGTTCTTAAGAGTATGTGTAATATCCTGTGCTGATAAACTACCAAAATATAATTCTTCCTTTTCTTTCAAAAGTTGGCTCTAAATCTAGATTATTTCAATTTTTAAGACTATATGTGGTATCAAATACATATTGATTTAATGTTAACTCAGTATTATTCCTTTTTAAAAAGAAGTACTATTAAATTGTTCATTGTCATACCAAATATAATAGGAACACCAGACATATATTATTAAACAGATATATAAAATGTGTTTACCTTTGGTATATTAGATGAGCTAGTACCATAATACTATACTTTCCGAGGACATATTCACAGATGAACTTGGGGAAGCTTTCCTACCAGTTTATCAAGATAGTCTGAGTTCAGCGAAGCCTTTAGTTGATTGGTTTTCAGATCCTAAGAATTCCCAGCATATGAACAATTAAAATACAGCCTACTTCTTAAACAATACCATGTCAGACTTATAGCTCAGTTTAATTTACTGTTAAGACTAAAATATTAATGGAAGAACAAAGCAAGAGATAGAAGCTTTATAGGGGATTGAAACTAAAATCAGCCAAGAATAAAGAGGATACAGAAAAGAATATGTGTTAATGAAGAAAATTTCCCCATGTTGCCTGCCATAGACTTACACTGGACTCTCTGGGGTCTTTTCTTTTAGACTCAGTCTAGAATGATATGAAGGACACAGATTACAGAGCCACACAGACCTGGGTATAAGTTCTTTATGAAGCACCTACTAGCTCTATAACCTTGAGCAAATCAGTAGTTCAACTAATCCTATTTTCTACAAAAGTAAACCAAAAAATCTCTATCTAGTAGGATAAATATTGAAAGAGATAATGATAAAGTTTTAAGTGCAGTTCTAGAAATTAGGAGAAACAGCAATACTAACATATTTTTTTGTGTGTTCTCTGTATTGTTTAGGCCCCTCCCTGTTATTCACTAATATTTCTATATTTTCACACCACAAATTGTCCTTATACTTAATTACAGGAGCTAATAGGAAAAATTGTGATTACTAGCATGTACTCCTCAATCCTGAACAAAGAAATTATGATCATTAATTGGGTAGAAATAATTCCTATATACTTGAACAGTGTGACTCATAAGGCTCCTTTCTATGCTAAAAGTATATAATTCTTAAAATTATTAGTTATTTAAGATAAAAATATTTTGAAGACAACATTGTCTTCATATTCATTGACTTTTTAAAATCAACACATATTTAGTGAGCATCTACTTTGTTTACCAGACATGAAATTTGCCCAAAAGAAATAGAGTAACTAAGAAAGGCTTTAGTAAAATAACTATTTTACTGAATATAAAATTTTAACTACAATAACAACTTAAATGAGTAGGAAGTAAAAATTCTATGTGAGGCTCTAAAAGAGAGAGGGTTTACACAGAAAAATCCAGAAGGCTTTATTGTGGAAGAAATCTCAGCTGACATCTGAAGGTGAGGAGGAGTAAGCAAGTGGAGAAAGGCAGAGAAACAAAAGCATAGGGAAGAGTATGGGGTAGAAACAGACATGATGACTGTGAGAAGATGAAAGGAGGACATGATGACTGGAACAGAGAAATATTACAAGGTGAAAGAGGCAAATTGGAGCCTTGTTTACTTTTTATAGAACATGAGTCTAAACTTGGAGTAGGTGGTTGATTAAAGCATGATCTAAACTTGTAGATGATTGACTAAAGCATGATTTGAGAAGTGCTTAAAGATACTGCTATCAAAATTCTCTCCTAGATATTTTGCCATTCATTCATTCAGTTAATGAACTATTCCTAATCAGCTATAGGCAATTTCACTTTTCATGTTAATGCAGGACTGTAAAAATGAGTATTCAAACAGAATTCATGCAAAGCAATTATATTATCAATAGAAAAAATTCTATTTCTGTGACTTTAAAAATTTGGTCAAAATATTAAAAACTCTCTTACTCTCAGTTGTAAATGTGTAAGGAACTAAAAATAGTAACTAATCGTCATTTAAAACACTGAAATTTAAAATATAGAAACATTGAGAATTGAAATATATTGTCTTTTAGTTTGGACAGTGGTTGTCTTCTTCTCGTCATATAACTTATGATGCGGTGTGAGCAACTTTACTATGCCCTGGTGAATTGTCGTACTCTTTTCTAAGTTTGGTCAGTTTCCAACATTTTATCCTTTACACTTTCAATGCCATGAAATATCTCTCAGAATTCTTTTTATGTCAAGTGTTTTTTTCAGAGAACTTCCTCTGAGATATCTTCATCCTTTTTGTCACAACCATTTCCTAATTTATGTTGATAAGTCCACTTTTTGAAGTTGCTCTAACTGCATATTTGGAATCTCTTGAATGGATACAGTGTCATCATTTCCAAGGTGAACTATTTTTCTGCAACTCCACTTACGTTTAATTTTACTTTTAATTTTTCACTTCCAGTGTTACTACTTCTCATTTCTTTGTCTCACTTTCATCTGTGTCAATTTCCTCTTTCAATTATCCATTTTTGGTAATACCACAGGTTATCAATGGGAGATAAGGAGTCAACACAAATACACACATTACTATTGCTGTCTGCATGCTTACTGAATAGCAGTATGCGGTAACCAATCACTGACCGGCTTTCAAAGAAATTAATTAATTACTGATCATGATGTGCATCTGCTGTTGATGTAGTCATAGTGATTTGTGAACTGAAGAGCTAGAAGCAAAATTTGTACTTTTTGCAAATAGTCAAAGTTAATGGTAACAGAAATTTGAACAGTGATATTAGAACTGGTGTTATTTATGGTAACCGAAATCTGTACATATCAGAACCTTGCAAAGAGAGGATTGCCTATACTTTAATATTTTGGATAATTAAGAATAATAGGGAAAACAGAGAAATGCCCAAATTTCAGCAGCTTAGTAATAACTTTAATAATAATTATCATTCTTCTATCAGTCAATATAGCACAAATTATACTTCCACAATAAATAATCCCAATCTCAAACTCTTAAAATGACGGGGTTTTTTTTCTGCTCTTATTACGTGTTTGTCATGATCTGTTCTTTGAATTATCCAGAGATCCAAACTAACAGATACCTACAATCTGGAAAAGGAGGAAAGAAAGCTGAAGAGTCTACAAGTTAGAATTAAATACCCTCATTCAGAACTAAAATACTTAGGCCTATGCTCATGGAACTCATACACTGCTTACACACTAGAACTAGTCACAAGGCTTAATGAAGGAAAATTCATCTTAGAGATAAGCCAAGTGCTCAGAATGAAGAATAGTAGGAAGTACCTGGCAAACAGCACTAATGAAAACCACATTTATGTGAAGTGATCGCCTCTCTGCGACCCCCCCCCACCGGCCATAATTTATAGATATACATCAGAGACATATGGCCTCTATGGTGTCCACAGGGAAAGTGAAGGATGGTGGAGGCTCACTATTTCTTATCTGCATCATTCTGACAGGACACACATGATCTTTTTAGCCATTCCTTTAGCCAGAACCAGTTACCTAAGTAACTACGTGAAATGGAGGCAGATACATGGAGAAAAATACATACATGGTAGAATGGTGGATCCCAAATTTACTTAGATCCCAAAGTCCATCAGAGGAACCTGAAAGTCTGTATTTTACAAGTTTTTCAGGTATTTACAATGATCACACAAGGTTGAGGCACATTGTTACAGAAAATCGCAATTATGAGTAGAACACTATAAGGAAAACACATAAGAATGCTTTAGACTCTTACATACATTTACATTGATATAATTGATATTTTCCTCCAAACCAACTAAATTGCCATCTATTATCAATAAGTATGATCAATCTTTATATAAGAACCAGAGTCATGGGTATTTTCCACACCCTGTTAGTATAAATCTATGATAAGACATGCTATATGTGGTTTTTTTTCAGATCACCCATCAGGGAGAAATGCAAGAGACATCTCTAACAATCTAGGATATATAACTATTAAACAGTCAAAGGCATACATAACAGGTTTTGTTTTATGCCTCACTTTCAGTGTCTATTACATTTCAAAACCAGGTTTGATAATTCTGCTCAATCAGCAGAAATCTCATATGCACTAACTAGTATTTTAAAAGTGAAGCCATTTATTCAGCAGATGAGAAATTAGAGTTATTACTTATCTCATTCATAATTCTACCAGTCATCCTGGTAGCAATCACTTCTCTCTATAATATCTCTTTAAAATAAAAGTCAATATCTTTCACAGTGGATAATAACTTACACAGAGAATGTGCAAAGAGTGTTCAACTCCTTTGTGCAATCAACTCAATGTCTTTTGTTAAGTATGTATGACTTCAAATCAGTGTAAAATGGCAGGCTAGCATTTAAACAGTGTGCATTGCTGGATCTAATTAATTCTGCTATTTTATGCCAAAAATTCCATTAGTTCCCATTAAAGGTCTTGATGTAGTGCAGGTTCCTTTATGCTTTGTAGTTAAAACAATCAAACTTTGTTTCAAATTAAGGATTATATTGCAGAACTAAAGGAATGCTAGTATGGCTCTTTAGCATTGAGTTAGTTACTCACTTTTAACAGGATATTCAGGACATGAGTTAACTGTGAAACAGTTACCTTGCAATACATCAACAGAATACTTAAATCCATTGGGAAAAGGCAGCTGGGAAAAGGCAATTAGGAACCTACCCTATGTGTTATAATTTTATGGTAATTTTATAATCGGCCATTGAAAATGAAAGTTTCACTAGGGTTATTGAAAATGTTGGAAGGAGCACTGTAGCCAAATTTAATATTATTATCCTCCTTGAGATTTATACCTCTGCTATATGCTCCTTTAAAAATGTCATGTACTAATAATTTGTCATATAGTTTCATAGTTCTTTTGGTAGATACTACTTATTGTGTACTCATTGTGAATGAAGCATCACTATCACATGTGAAACAAATAGATAATTTATTCACATGCAAAATGAAAAGTGAAATGGCATATTTTCACCCTCTCTCAAAGGGTGTGAAGTAATAGGGATTCTTTCTAATGGTACCAAGAATGTTTCCTATGTCTAGTTTACTTTTTTTGATTGGTACCGATCTTCCTTTTACTTGGCCATATGATCAAAAATAATACTTATTTATGTAAGATAATCACAATTATAATCTATAATAGATAAACCATAATTCTTAAGACCTTTTTAAGTGAAAACATTGATACAGATGCTTCATAAGTATATTTTACTGCTACGGGGCTTATTTTTACTAATTAATCATCTACCATCATCAAGCATTATATAGAAACACGTTATTAAGTAAAACTTTGTAATAGTTGGGGCTAATCCTAGTATTCAATTATTATAACTTTAATCATGAAGAGTTTATTCAAGATACTTTACAAGTGTAGAGTCCAAAATTTTGAACATTAGTGCAAACATGCCTACTTTTCTTTTCGGAGATGATCCACAGCTTTACTTGGAATCTTAAAATGTGTGTTCTGTTAAGGCTGTGAAAATTCTTCTGGAGAGAGAGAGAAGATATGTATCCAAAGAGTTTGTACAAAGTATTAAATTGAATTACATGAAGTATTTAGGGACTGAGGGCAGAAGTTCAGAAAAAGCAGTAATTCCGTGGGTTAATATTGTAAAGAAGAGTTACATTGTAAGACTTGCTTAAACTCATAAATTGATAATACATACTACTGTCCTCTTGTTTTTTTAGGAGATAAGTGTATTTTTCCATTTAATACACTATAATGAAAACTAAAAATCCTATTCCAATTTTATGTTTCCCTTAGGTTTAAATTCGTAAACTATATAAAATTATTTGAATGCCTGGTTAATATGACTGAACAATTAAATAGCATCAACATATTCCATGAAATGAATTTTATCAAAAGATCAATATTTTCATCAATACTTCCCTCTGAAAGGTGTTAATGTTATGAATGAAATTAAGCTCAAATGATTCTAAAGAAAAAACCTACAATATCAGTATGTTCTATGTTTAGCATTTCTGTACAACTGTGGTAAAAATCAAGTTATCTGTTGCTAAGTACAATAAGTTACAAATAATAAAAAACAAAAGACTGAAACATAAAAATAATTTTTAGAATTTACTTCATTTTCTTCCATCTATCAATTTTTGTCAATTACTTAACTCTCCTATAAAATATATTTAACATGTAATAATCCCTTCAGAATTCAAAGATATAGGTTTAGTTATAATTTATTTGCTGTAATCTACAAATTGGGGGAAATACTTTTGAAGAGTTTAAAAATAAATAATGTTCCTTGCAGTCTTTATGAACAGATAATTATATATAACTTCCAGAAGCAAAAAAGTAATAAACTTAGATAAAACAATAAAATCTATTCTACTTTCATATATGTAGTTAACTAGTATGTATCAAATAGAATTATATACATAGCTATATGCATACAAGAGAAAATTTTTTCCTAATCTAATAAGCACATTAAGATTAGAGGTTTCTTTTTTTCCTATTTTAGAGAAAAATGTTTTTAGAACACTTTGGGTCCTTTAGTAGTTTTATTCTAAATATTTTTATGTCAATTTCATTTGTTACATAAATTTGAACTTGATAGTGAAACAAGGCCAAAGTGAATCCAATTCATCTCAAAACTCCTTTGGATGAATCACATGTTCTCCTGCATTTTGAGTCTTCATGCCAGCTTTATATCAAAATCTCTTCGAATTAATTCAAAAAGTTTTTACTCATAATAAAAGAAATATTTAATTTTACAATTACTACCTCTTATAGAAAAATGGTATTATGATTTCCAAGCTTTTCTTATTTTTTATTAAATGAAAAAAGTATGAAATTCAAGCAGCCATTAAAAATACTGTCTTTTAAGAATACAGGAGATTTTTCAAATTAAAATAATTACACCCCAGTCTATGGCCATGCCACCCTGAACAAGCCCATTCCCGTCTGATCTCAGAAGCTAAGCAAGGTCAAGCCTGGTTAGTACTTGGATGGGAAACCGCCTAGGAAGACCAGGTACTGTAGGTGTAAAAAATAAAAAAAATAATAAAATATAAGGTAAAGGATTGTAAGCTGACAAGGCCCTTGCAATCTGTGAAGTCAACCAAGGGTTGCCTCGCCTAAAAAAAAAAAAAAAAAAATTTACACCCCGACTTCGTAATTGGAAATAAAGCCCGCTTCCTGTGCACCTCTGGTTTTAACCTTCCCTCTGGCAGTTTTACAACCTACCTGTTAAAGGGCTATATCTACTAATTTAAAGGAATTAACAAAAATCATGGTTTATATCAAGTCTTATCTTTTTAAAAATGTGATTTAGCAACAAATAAAAATATTTAAGCTAAGATATACTCTGAGTTAAACCAAGATGTCAAATTAATTCTATAAAGATTGACCCTTCTTTTGAACAAATAATAAAGGTCGTCCGATAGAATTATTCCCCGTCTCTGATTCTAAAATCATTTTTGCAGTTAAAAAGCAGAAAACAATAATTTAGCTGTTATGTCAGGACCAGGGAATCATATCTTGCAAATTAGAACATTAAAATTAACTTATTATTTTTAAATAATTATTCAAAAATGCATTTAAAATATAAAACTGACTATGAATTCCAGAATTACAATATAAGCTACATAACAGATCCAGTGGATGAAGACTTATTCATTTCAAAGAAGATATAGTACTCTGAATTCTGTTTGTTTTAGCATCTGGACAAATATACAGCTTCTCAATTATTCAAGTCCCATTTATTCAGAAGTCCCACTGAAAGAATAATTACACCAGCCTAAAAGAAAACAATCAATATTTGTCCATACTTTCTATAGAAATATATATATAGTGGAACAAATTTCACAGCTTTGATGCCTAATTTATAATTTATAATTCATATTATTATGCTCTCCATCTTTGACTTGTTTTAAAACAAAGTACATCCAATATCTTTGACTCCTCCTCAGAATTATTTTGCAAAAATAATCTTATTTCCTTTATTTTTCATTTCTCTTAAAATATCTCTATTTAGAGTGTATCAATGTAATCTTACTTAAAAATATCCAATTAGAACTAAATATGATATATATGTATATATATATGAATATGATTCTCTATAGACAGACTATACAGGTAGATATGTATGCATGTATGCATGGCAATATTTATTTCACAGAAGAAAATTCACTGTGTTACAAGATTTAAGTAACCATTAATGTTTTTCAAAATCCTCAAATTTGAAACCTTTACAGATAATAATCCAAAAAGAATGACTTAAGAATGGCATATGTTAATGAAAAATCAGGAAAGATCAAGGCAAAAAGTTAAAACATGGAAATCTCGAAATTAAGTGCAAATAAAAGCTAATGTATGTGAAGAAAGAACAAACATACCTGTCGAATATGGTAGGTTGACCTAGTCTGGGAAGTTTTTTAAAACAAATTTCTTCATAATACCACGATTTTTCTTCTCAAAAAAACCTAAATATAATTAATAGTTTAATAATCTAATCAGACTTGCAATTTTTAAAGAAAAGAATAAAAGCTTCCCTCTAAATAAAAGAAACTTGCAAGACTGACATAACTGTGGTCTAAATAATGCTGCATTTTATTATTGATTAAAAGAGTTTGACCATGACATTTCATTCAGCAGATTCCATTTCTCATTACATGAAAACAATGCACATTTATCAAGTATGTGTGTGGCTTCTCACATTTATATTTTCTGCAAAATTGCTTTTTGCTTGAACTTCTGATGTTTATAGTATTTAATATGATTTTATCAGAATTGCAAAGTCCTTCAGAATTTGAGCCTATCCCAAAGATTTTAAGAAAACTATTATGAAAAAGTGTGTACATGAAGAAATTTCAGTCTCATCCTATTACTGCATTACTTCAAATTTCTTTGTGTCAGTTGTTGACATAAGTATAAATCATTGACTGTTAAGAACATAGATTCCCACAAATGAAAATGGAAACCAATTGAATTCTCTTGAAGCGGTAAATCATTCACATGATTCAGTAATAGTCCACTCTTGTGAATCACCATGACATGATGATTATAGCACACTTTAAAACACAATAAATTGTAATACACCAACAATTCTATGCTCACTTTACTTTCCTGAAGACTCAATAGTTGTATGAATAACAAAGTAAACTTAAGATTAATCTTAACAAAAACTAAAGCATATAGAAAAATCAAATTATACTTCCTTAACATGGATCCCCAAATACAACTTTAAAAATTTCAAGTCATAATGTGAGGTAAAAGAGAGAGGATACTAATCACAGAAAAGTTTACCTAATAGATGTTCTTAAATATATATGTGTGTGTGCACACATGTGTGTATACATATACATACATACATGTTTTTCTTACTGTTCATAATTGTTTAGTGACTAATAAAAAAATAATTCTGAGAAAGCATCTTGCCCTTGTGAAAGTACATATCTCATTAGATAAGACTATTATAGATTCCAGAAAACAATATTTTAAGTTAAATACAAAAAACCTCTTAAAATATAATCTGAAATTATGGAATAAGACTACTTTATAAATAAAAGCTACATTATATGAAACACTTTTGTTGTCTTCAAAACTCAACATCCCTGGAGAGGGCCCCAAACAGACTACATTATGCTGATTTCTGCTGTTACTAAACAATGTTGGAAAAGCTCTTTACTATGATGATTAGGGCCTGTGTTACACTTCCATACTGTAATTTTAAAATTAAGATTAAAATATTTTTTCAAGGTAAGAAAGTAAGAATTAGTGTTATACTAAGCATTTTTTAGAAGAAATAAGAAAATGTTTAGATATAAAATACATAGGAAAACGCAAGTTCAAAAACAGCAAATTATCCCTCATTGGTATTTTTTTATTTTCTATAGTACTTTTCCCCTCAATTTTAAATTTATTTTAAAACTTCTAAAAATTTTTAAAAAGCATATAATTATTTTGCACAATATTGTTGATTACTGGGTAAGGCCAGGAATGAAAAACCACTTCTCTAAATTTAAACACTTTGTCACACTTAAACAGAGTTTTTTAAAAAGTAGATATTTATTTTGAGTTTGACTTAAATATATGTTTTGGGGCAGATGACCATTATTTTGAGGTTTTATTAGTTTTTATGTTTGAAGAGTTATTTTAGGATTCAGGTTGGGAATAAAGCTATTAAGAGGATAAAACATTATTGTGCATTATAAAATAAAAGAAATAGGGGAGAAAACATTGTAACAATGCTGTCCAAAAGGAATATTGTGTGAGTCACATGCCATTTTAAGTTTTCTGTTAGTCATATGAAAAAGCAAAAAAAAAAACAGATGAAATTTATTTTAACAGTATATCTTACTTAAGCCAATATATCTAAAATATTATCTTTTCCAACATATAATCAATCTACAGAATTAGCAATGGCATATTTTCCAATCTCTTTTGTATACTAAGTCTTTAAAACCTGGTTATATTTTACACTAACAACACATCTCAATTTGGACACGTGAGTAGTACCTGCTGTACTGAACACATAGCCTTAGAGAACTGGGTAGCAACCTTCACAAACCCTACCTTTTTAAAAAATCTGCATTTAAGGAAAACAACGTAAATAAGTATACAGAAGATATTGAAAAGTAGAAAATTTTACTCTATTATAAATTCAATATTTTCCCCTTTGAATGTGAAAACATACCAGTAGAATTTTCCACAGAAGTGTAGTCAAGGGCCAGAAAGTACGTCTGGAAGAGCAGCTGAAGGAAGTATCGGAGCATGCTTCTTTTTTGGTGCCTTGTATCCAAAATGGATTACCGCCATTAAATTGTAAGACAAAAATCACCTCAGTTGGAGGCATTGAGCTTAATATTTCTTACTTATGTAGGTTCTCCTTTTATTTTCCTTGATTTAGACTTATGGTTATTTGAAATAAAATATTTTTTGAAACAATTTTTTCAATATTTATGTGTTTTAAAGTTAATCCTTCTCTGTCTCCCTTACGTTCTTTGTTCCTCTGTAGCCTTTGCAATATGTTCTTGCTAAAGAAATAAATAAATACATGTATATTGAGTGTAAGGGTGCATATTTATGAGAAACAGGCATGTGAAGTCACACTGTGAAAAGAGCTTTACTCACAGAGCCCTCTGACCCTTTGAAACACCCTCAGCTGTTCTTAGAACCACAGGAAACCTATTTGTTTATGGAAGTGTGCCAGGTGTTTCTTTTTCATAAATTCATAATTGATTAATCATCATCATCTAGAAAAAAGGGCAACATCATGATGAGAGTCTGTATATTCCATCTGTACATTAAATAAATAAAGTATTTTGAGTGAGAAATGCTAGAGCAATCCGGAGGGAGAAAGGAAGAGAGAAAATGTGAATACAAAGTTAGAGAAGTAGATTTATAATTTGATCATTTTATAACCACCCAAACCATTTAAATTTTCAATCTAGTAAAATCTTGTGAATTGACAAAATCTGTGAATATGCTATTCTAAAATTATACCTGATTTAGCTATTTTTAGAATAATATTGAGGCTAAGGTAATGAAGTAAAACATTATGTAATTGTCATTTAAAAAAACTGGTATATTTAGTAATATCAGGTAATACTATTTAACTTAAATTATTTGTGAATAAAATAGAGAGTTTACACTAAATGAAATACATATTTGTGAATGGCATTATTCTTCCTTTGAAGTTTCTGGTATTTATTTAAAACACAGAAAATTGTCATTTAAAAGAGATGGCAAGAATGAAGAGAAAAGTGATAGCTATTGAGGCATTAAATTAAACCATGGACGAGATAGGCAAACATAAGTTATCAAGTAGATATTTCCTAAAACCAGATGAGTTCAAATAAAAACAAAACAAAAATGAAACCCCTCAAAAAAATGTGCCTGAAATGGAGAGTGGGGAGAATAATTTACCCACTTGGCTATACACTGAAATATCAGGGGTGAATTTTAACAGGTCTGGGCTCTATGGTAAGAGACAACAAAGGAATTGCAGATAAAGAGCTTATTGTGAAAACCACATTTTGAAGAATACAAAGTAAACATTAAAAGTAGATTTCAAGCATAGCTATAAATAATTACTAGCTAACAAGCAATGACCATTGTCTTTTTGTCTCACACTGTAGTTTTATTTTGGCCTTTATACTCAATTATGACTTACAGGTAAACAATCTATATCATATTTCAGAATAGGCTGATGTAAATCATCGATAGAGCCCTGAGCTGTATAGTTGACCAACTAGATAAATCAACACACCTATGTATATTATGATGATACATAATATCATCATCATTACCTGAGAATTAGTTAGACATGCAGACTTCCAGGCCCCGCTCCAGACCTACTTACTCAGAATCTGCATTTAACAAGATTCCCAAGTGATTTGAATATGAAAGAATCTAAAAAAGTAGATTCCACTTTCATCAAAAGCTAATGTGTACAAAATAGTGATTGAAAATTAAAATTTAATATAATTTGATAATGTGAGCACTTCAATGATATTCTGTATATATAATTGAAAGTATGTTCATATCAAAGTGGAGTCTAAAATATAATGTGATGTGCTTCTCTTAAACACATCATATATACATGTAAATATGATACTTTGGTTCAATTTAGAAGAATAAAAAATTTAATTTAGGAAAAAAAACTACACCATTATACCTTGGAATCTATTTTTTTATCAACTTTATGCATTTTTCTTTATGGAGGTTGTTCTGGAATAAAATAGCACAAAGTAGTACATGGAAGAGAAAGAGACATAAAATGTATTTATTTTTTATGTCACTTAAATAAAAATGTTATTTTCATTTCTATATTTTTACTTATAATGTTTAGTATTTTATTAATCTATGTCACTCATATATTATAAATTATAATGTTCATGATGTTTACTTGAAATCAATCTGAAAGAAGAAGATGTATAATTAAATAAATGAGTTGCTTACTAATTATTTTATGGATCCTGACTGGCTAACCTCACTAATCTACAAACTTTAATAAATATTTCTGTAAGAGTTATATATTTCAGGGTTTTTTTAAATAACAAAGACAATAAAGTATAAAAGTCATCCATTCTTAGGAGATAATTGAAAATATCATCCTTAATGTATGAATATTTTGAACTTCAATCACTTACTAAAAGGTTTTTGTCATACTTGTTGATTGATAAGAGTTAATACAAAGATGATAAGCTGAAAGCAGGTCTAACAATGCCAACCATTTTGGGTGTCTTAAAGCACTTTTGTTTTAAGTTTCAGTGAATACAACTTATTTTTCTATAGTTATCAGATAGATAACTCATCTTTTTTCTACATATTGATTCATTAATCTCATAAATTTTATAAACAATGTGAAATGTGAATAGTCTCACCTTGTAGAAATCCTTTCATATCTTGTGCTATGTAGGCTCAATTGCTCTCCTATTGTCATTTAGCAAATTGTTATTAGAGTCAAGATACATTGTCTACAGATCCCTAGTCCTATATATATCCTCAGACTATTCAATTACCCACCAGAGAGCAATGGCAAATATTAACAATGATTTATGGTAAATCGTTAGCTATTGTTCCATTACCCATTTATCCTACTGAGAGCTTTGCCTATTTAGAAATTACTGCACCTCCACCCACACTTTATTTTTAAAAAAAGATCCATTGAGGATATCAATGAAATCATGATGATTCAGAAGTTTTGGTAAGCACATTGTACAAAATAGAGAAAGTGTGTCGCTATTTTCCATTATAATAGTAACAACTGTGAAGAATGCTACAACTTTGCCTTGCTCATCTTTTCAATGGTGTTCCTATCTGAATCATTGCTTATTTTTTTATTTCTCAAGCAGGCCATCGCTTAAGTTTTCTTTCTGCTATTTTCTTCCACATATTTTATGGCAACACTTGATTTTAAAAGCTGCTAGCCTCCATGCTCACATTGCTGCTTCCCCCTCTGAGCACATAGATTACAATGGAAAGAGATTATTATTAGAAGATTATAGAATCTTGGAAACATAGAGCTAGAGCAGACTTTAGAGGGTATCTATCAAATTGGTAATTCTCAATTATCAGTAAAGTGGATCAGAGGTAGGGGTGTATGCAAATGTGTAGGTCAGAGTTTCCATTGATTTACGCAAAACCTGTAGTATGGCTTGGGTTCAAGTTCTTGAACTTGATGTGGAAATGCCTACAGCTGCAACTTCAGTCCACAATTGTAGAGATAATGACTATCATTCTGTGATATCAATTATGACAATTTAGATAAAAGTATTTTGAAAATAAAAGTTATTACCATTAATAGCTTCCAAGAGATTGAGACATAAAGAGGAAGAATGACTTTCCTGGAAGCATTCACATAGAGTTGGAACCAGAGCCTGATTGTGATTTTGATTGGTTCCAATTATTATTGCTGTGTAACAAATTTCCCCAAATGGAGTGGCTTAAAACAGTTTTATTTTGCTCCTGTTTTGGGGCTCAGATATTGGAGAAGAGCTTGGCTGGGTAGTTTGCACATGGAGTGTCTCATGCAGTTGTAATCGGATGTCAGCTGGGGTAGCTGCAGTCAATGGAAATTTTACCTTGACTGGACATCTGAAACAACCTGGCAGGGGGAGCTTGTTCTTGGCTAGGAGCTCACCTGGGACTCTTGACTAGAGGATCTATACATGGCATCTCCAAAGTGAAGGTCTCAGGGTAGTTAGATTTCTGATATGGTATATGGATTCTCCCAGAGTGAACATGTCAAAAGAATGAAGTAGAAGCTATATGATCTTCTATGAACTAGCCTTGGAAGCATCCAGTATCATTGCCACCATATTTTATTGGTCAAAGCATTCACAATCCTTTTTTGATTCAAAGGAAGGTGCCATAAACCCCATACCTCAATGACAGGAATGTCAAAGACCTTGTGAACATTTTACAAAACCACCACACTCTGGGTTGAGTTTGATGTACCTTGTTATATTATGTCACTTCTACAGAGAAACTTTATGAGAAGTTATCACTTCCCATGTCCCTCTGGATGGCCAGAAATATAATTCTCATGCTGAAACTACAATAGTATAAGAAGTGTTATATATTCAATATTTAAAATTTAGTTGCATGCCTTTCAATAAAAGATCAACAAAATACAACTGAGCACCACTCTGTGAGAGACCCAAACCTGGGTACTAAAAATACAATTATTAAAAAAAAATCACCTTCCAGCATAGCAGGAAAAGCAGTAAAGTCAACCTGGAATTAAAAATAATATTACTAAGTTGCTATGAAAGAAGGATGGACAGGGTCTGTCATGAAGGGCTTTATTGAATAGAAGGTTAAAGAAATGGTTGCAGAGGATTGAGGTTAGAGGGGCATCTGGAGGGATCTTTGACAACAAAGTGGTCAGATCTCTCCTTGACCAAAGATATGACATTCCAAACACACATATATCGGTGAAGGCAAAATGCATGAACAAAAAATTTGAGTTAAGTTTGATAAGACTATGATGGAAGATATAAATGTGATAGTTAAAGATGAGTGTCAAAAATTAAGCCAGAAATTATAGTTTTTTTTTTATATCATGGTCAGAAGTTTGTATATAAAAAATATGGTCATTTAATATTAATGATGTAACTCAAACAATTGAAAAGCAAAAGTTGATATTATAAGATTTCTGTGGTGATACTTTCTAATAATGGAAACAGTTTAATTAAAATATTTCAAAATAGTCAAAATAAATTTTAGAGTAGAGAGGAAGCATATTTAAAGAAACCATGGATGTTTAATGCAAAGACTATATAAACATAAATGAAACTGGATTAAAATCAGGTGTTAATTTAACTTTGGCATGGGTTGGATTATGTTCAAATCATCCCGTATTTGCATTTTCATACAGTAATCAAGACAGAGCAAGCAAACAACAAGGAGAACAGAGTCTTCATTTTAATTCTCTAGGGACAAAACACATGGCACTCACATCAATTGGTTCCTGTGCTTTCATTGCATATGAGCTGGCTAATTAAAGTAAGACAGTTTCCTAGATCAGGTATAAAACAAAGGTCCTTTGTAGTTAAAATTTTCGGCACATGGAATGTGTTAAAGTTAGGATAAATATGCAGGATTTTGTTTACAGCTCAAAGATTTAATTATTTATAAGAAGAATGTCTGTTGAAAATATATGGGATGCAGGAAAATAATTTAAGAGAAGCAAGTGGGGTCTGATCCACAGTCTCAAGACAACAGAGCTTTGCTCTCCCAAATGTTCTCTGTAGAGTAGCAATATGAGTATCATTTGGGAGCTTGTCAGAAATGCAGACTCTCAGGTCCCACCAAATCAGAATCCACCTTTTAACCAGATTTCCAGGTGATTCGTATGAACATTCCAACCTTGGAAGCACAGATAACGGGTACAGGATATGCATGTTGGAGAATACCTTGAAAGCTATAGTGTAGATCTTTGCATTTGTTTTCATGAGTTGGTTGAAAGAACATGAGTCATGTCTTGAAGAGGAAGAAAACACATAAAGGAATAGATAAAGATGAGAAAAATATAAAAGCCAGTGTATAGGGTGTGGTTTGAACAAGTAATTAAGAAGGAGCAGGAATATATATATACACACACACACACACACACACACACACACACATACATACACATACACATATATATACATTATACATATACATATATACACATATACATATATATATATATAATACCTATATATATAATTGCTTTATTTATATAAAGAGTTAAAATAAATAATGGACAGAAGTAGTCATAGTCTGTTATTAAGTGCCTAAGACAGTGGCTGGCACATATTAAACATTTTATATCAGCATTAATTGAGTGAATAAGCTTTACATATATCACTTTATTATATAAAGTAATTTTGCATACATTATATCACTTCGAGTCAGACAATATCCTGGTGAAGTAGGTAGAATGGGTAGTTGGCATCATTAGACAAATGCTTTCAACTTGTCTACTTTGTAATAACTTAAAATCAACAGGTATGACAAACCTTTTAGTGCATGATTGATGTTAAAAATACTTATGCATTAAAGATAGCATTTTCGACTGTCTTAGAAGGAGGATAATTTTTACATGTCACTGCATTTGTTTAAAAAAGATTAAGTTAACTTCTATGTAAATACTAACTAACTTTGAATAGTAAATTTACTCAGTTTAATTTATCAAATCTTCTTACCTTGTTACTTCAAGGATTTAAAACAGGGATTGTGGACAAAGAAATTTAAAATCTTGGATTAGAGTAGGTTGGAGACATACCCTACTTTGTCACTATTAAAATATAAATGAAAATAACATGATTCTACAGGTGACTCTGAGAACCAGTAGTCACATTTTGCATCTCTTTCTCATCGGTGCAGAACATTTGGCTGTTTAAGCCCAGTACAACTTTCTTAAAATAGTGTGTGTTTTAATGAAAAAGGCATAAAAAATAGGGTATAGAGAATGATGAACTACAGAGAAGTAGCAACTTTTCAAAATCATAGGTGAGACCAGAATTCGAAGTCATTTGCTGATTAAAAATTGAGAAAAATGTTCCTCCACAGTGAATCTCATTTTTAATTCCAAATTTGAGACACATTGTGTAACGTGTGATCTGACTGAAAGATGATTGTTTGCAGTTAGCACTACCCATCCATGTAAATCTGGAACATATTTTCAACATTATTTGCCTCTCAAAACAGCTTACTCATGTTAAAGGAGCAAATAAAAGCTGGGATCTTGTAGAGAAAGAACAAAAGTAATTAAAGAACATATGATTGTTTTATTTTATTGGATAAATATTTGACTTATATAAAAATATATTGGATTATGTATTTTATTAAATGAACAATCTTACTTAAGATACTGAGATATATTATTCTATTTGTGAGAACAGAAATTTGTTACTTGATGAATCAAAGATTTTTTTAATATAATTCATAGTACAATCTTATTCTTCCCGTATAATATTGTTCAATCTAAATTTGTTCAAATTTATCATAAACAAAATCATATATGTAAAATCACTTTAACGGATAATTTAGGCTTTCTGTCTTTTCAATTAGACCTAATTGTCTAATGTTTAACAATTCATATATGTTAACCATCTCGACTGGATACTTAATCTCTGTAATCAAATAGAGTCAACCACATTATAAAGCCCTACTTGGTTTTCAGAATTTTCTCTGAAGATGAAAAATCATACCACTGATGTTCATAAGTATACAATAATCTTATCCATTTGAAAATTATAATGCTACCATGTTTTCTACACTGGCTATACATTAGGCACTGTCCTGTGCACTTGATTTACAATCCTCAATTTTTACAAATATTATTCAAAAATGTCATTATCCTCAAATTATATAAATGGAAATTGAGGCTTAAAGAACTTAAATTTGCCCAGGGTCACACTCAGTCAGGCTATATTCTAAATACTCTATTCTTCCTACTATGCCATTCTAACTGTTTATCGTATTACAAAAGTCACAACTTTAATAAGATATCATTTGCATTTTCAGCAGATTACAGTGCTTTGCATTTCTGTGAATCACTTAAGAATACTCTTTTAGGGAAGAAAAACATTGCATATATGATAGAAGCTCTGATCATCCCTCTTGTGACCAAATCAAAGTTGTGACAGAAATAAGAAGCAAACAGCCAGGAAAATCACCTGGGATCTAGATAAACAAGCCCTACACCTAGGAAGAGAAAGAAGAAATCACCCTGCAATGGGAGGAGGTAAGACGGGTCAAGGACGCGAGGCTGCCTGTCCTGAGTGGCTGAGCAGGCCAGAGGCTGTATCAGTGGCAGCTGTAGACACCTCTTAAAGGGGCTGTGTCTGCAAGTGGACTTTTGCAGTGATGGACTTTCTTGCTCTTAGCATCAGAGCTGGATGGGCTGAGCAGGGGACACCAGGGACTTACAGGGGGACACTGAGTAGTCTGAGTAAAGGCCAAGACAAGACTCAGTCTGTACAGAAGTGTCGGCAGTATCTATTGTTCCTCTTTGAGATCTTCCCCCCATCCCCACCAGTGTGCAGACTTAGCATATCATAGCTGAGACTTCATCAAACTGGATAACAAAGATCTCTCCGCCCAGAGTATTCCCTGAAACTCCACCTCCCCTAACTCGCAGCCCCACCCAAGCCACATCTAGTTATGTCCTTGGCAAGTCAGGCGCTCCTTGCTGAGTAGTTCCTAGACTCACAGCTGAATGCGTTTTCTGGCATGGCCTCTTGAGGCAACTGTAAGCACAACATCTGTGGATTGCTTGCTGAATCTTAACAGGTGGCCCTGGAGGGGCACAGGCTGGGGCTAAATTTGGCCTGCAGGTGAACCCCTCTCAGGACTGCCACTCGACACCAACAACACAAAGCCATGCTAATAAAACTGGAAGATTTAGGAGCTTCGCTTATTTAGTACATAGAAACAGACACAGGAAGGCAGCCAAAACGGGAAGACAAAGAAACAGAAAGCATATGATAGAACAGAACAGAAATCAAGAAATAATGAAGGTAAGCAACCTAACAGATGCAGAGTTCAAAACACTAGTTATAAAGATGCTCGATGAACTTAGAGAAGCTGTAAATGAATTCAGTGAAAACTTTAACAAAGAGATAAAAAACATAAAAATGGAAATGGAGATTATGAAAGGGAACCAGTCAGAAATGAAGAACACATTATCTACAATGAAAAGTATATTAAATGGAATAAACAGAGTGAATAAAGATGAGGATCAAATGAGCTATATAGAAGATGTGGAAGCCAAGTACACTCAATCAGAAGGGAAGAAAAAAAGAAGCCAACACATAATAATAATTTAAGGAGCCTATGGGACACTATTAAATGCAAAAATATTCATGTCATAAGAGTATCAGAAGGAAAACAAGATATTGAAGAGCAATTTGAAGAAATAATGATGGAAAACTTCCCTAACCTGGTAAAGGAAATAGACATATAAGCCCAAACAAGATGAACTCGAGGATGCCCACACCAACAGACATCATAATTAAAATGCCCAAGTTTAAATACGAAGAGAGACTCTTAAAAGCAGCAAGAGAAAAACAGTTACTTACAAGACAGCACCCATAAGACTGGCAGCTGATTTCTCAAAAGAAACTATGCAGGACAGAAGGGCTTGGCACAAAATATTCAAAGTATTGGATCTAACACCAAGATCGAGGATCTACAACCAAGAATATCCAGCAAAGCTTTCATTTAGAGTCGAAGGACAAAGAACTTCTCAGACAAAAATAAGCTAAGGGAATTTATCAACACCAAGCCAGTATTACAGGAAATGTTGGAGGGACTTCTTTAAGAAGAAAAAAAATGTATCTAAAACAAGAATAAAGAATAGTAATAACTACATTCCTATCAACAAGTACCGTAAATGGAAAATAATTAAGTGCTCCTACCAAAAGATAAGGAGATTCAATGGATAAGAAAACAAGACCCCTACATATGCTGCCTACAGGAGACTCACTTCAGATTAAAAGACACACATAGACTAAAAGGAAGGGAATGGAAAAATATATTGTCTTGATGGACCTAGAGATTATTGCATGGAATGAAATGGGTCAGATAGAGAAAGACAAATACTGCATAATTTCACGTGCATGTGGAAACTAAAGAACAAAATAAACAACAGCAGCAACAACAAACAGAAATAAACTCATAGATACAGAGAATATTTTGAGACTACTAGATTGGAAGGGGTTGAGGGGTACAGCAAAAAAAATACAAAGGGATTAGGAGGTGCAAATGAATAGTTACAGAATAGACATGGAGATGTAGAGTATAACATGGGGAAGATGGTTAATAATGTAATAAATATGTAAGGGGGAAGAGGGTTACTAGATTTAGTGGGGTGATCACTTTGAGAGTTACGTAGATTTCTGATCACTATGCTATACTACTGAAGCTAGTATATTATTATATGCTAAGTATAATTGAAACAAATTGAATTGTACAACGTAAATACAAGCAACTAATTGTATATCATATTTCAATAAATCCAGAAAAAAATACTCCTTTAGGTAAGAAGTAATAACAACATTATTATACAATAATTACACAATAACATAATTACATAATAAAGTCTAGTTCAGAGAAAAAAGATAGTGTATAATGTTTAAATTAGAAAGAAAGAGTAGAAAAATTCCTCGTTTTAAAGTTAGCTAGGGAAACCATTTGTGGAATGATTATATGGCATATATTCATGATAGTAAAGAGATTATATAATTTATTTTCCAAATCTGTTCACTTTTGAGAGGGAATAATCACCAGAAAGATGGTGCAACTGCATACTTAAACTGAGACTGTCCTTAGTAAACTGGAATGTATGATTATCCTATACACAGGAAGGGATAAATGATGAGAAAGTTGAACTAGTGAATGAGAGAAACAGAATTGAAACTAACCTGTAATGGTGTATGCATTTTAGAAGTTTTCCTTCTGGAAAAGATATGCCAAATGAGGGTTAGGTAGGTTTGTCCAATGCTATTTGTTTTTAAGAAATTGCTCCCTCATTAGAGTGTTTTGATGTTATAAATTAACTTTGAAATAGTACTGTTAAATGTGTTAGAGACTGTCCCAGATTAGAGAAGAAAGGGAAGGTGAAGTACAAGGATCATTCAGTTTTATATGTCTTTCTAATTCAGAAGCTGTATAATTTCCTTTTTAATCAAACTGCACCATTCTTAATCAGATACTTAAAACATTCCATAAAGCACAAATATATGTGTGTGTGTGTGTGTGTGTGCGTGTGTGTGTGTGTGTGTGTATGTGTGGTTGTAGAACAACAAACATACACATGATATATAAACGTGCAAATACTATTTTTCCATTGTGTTAAAAATAATTTACATAATTCTAAAACTAATAAAATGGAATTGACTATCAAATAAATTGAATTTTATATCATGTTTATTATCAGCTAAATAATTCATTATTCTATTTTATATACACACTCTTTAATTAACTTGGTGACTCAAAGGTAGGACGCTGCTAATCCATTCATTTCCAAAAGCCCACACACTCCCTCCAAAAAAGAACAAAACGTATGTGAGTATAAGAGCAAAAGGTTAGGAGTTTAATATGAAGGAATTTTTAATCAGAGGAGAAAACAGCTGGTAGAGGTTCACTCCACCTCAAACTGGAGCTCACAGATTGCATCGTGATTAGTGACACCTGTTTTCTACTAGCCTTTTCCTGAAGCAGGCAAAGCATGAAGTTGGCCATAGAAGTGTTCTTGACATTTTGTTGTACTTTCTCTTAAAGGCCACATATTTTTTTTAAAGCCAGCTATTTATTTTTAGTCATGCTGTGCCTATTAAAAAAATTTGGAGGCTAAATTTGCCTGTGGCAATAGGAAACTATTTAATAAGGGGAAAGAGAGAGGACAATATTTTCAATAATTTGGAAAGAGTCTATTTTAGTATACTCATAAATGTTTAATTTTTTTAAAGTTCACCCAAAACTTATAATTTGCAATAATATTTTATTATTAGAATCATGTTACTTCCATGAAATCTTTGAGAGAACTGATAATCTCAGTCCGAATACCACAAATTAGCTTTGCTCTTTATGCCATGTGGCTTCTTCGCTCTTTTGCTTCATCTACAACTTCCTTGGAACTTTTATTCATTTATTTTCTTCCTTTCACATGTTAGAGTTGGAATGGAAAGAAAATCTGGTTCAGCTTAGCCATTTTACAGATGAGAATTCTGAGGCCCACACAGAGGAAGTGGCTTACTCATATCAAACAGCTTGAAAATAGCAGAGCTGAAACTAGAATGTGGTACTTTATTACGACAACCCTATAGAAACTAACATGAATGACTACGTAAAGATGATTATGGAACCACTGTTGTGAAAAACAAAATTTATTTCATAACATTGATCACATTGATTCTAAATTATTATTTTTTTACAGTTTACAAAGTTAAAGCCTAAGAAAGAAGGGCAGCCTCTTTAGGTAGTTACAGCAAAGATAGACCAGCATCCAAGTTTTCAAACTCACAGGCCAAGTGATCATGTCCAAATACTCCATGCTATGTCTCATACATACAAACTCAAACACAAAAATATTCTGTAAATATTCTTGATCCCAAGAGATAGACATTTCAGAAACTCCATTTACTGCTTATGGTTTGGTAAATTATATAATTGCCCTGTTTATGTTACTCCATTCATTCAATGAATATATTTATGTAATGGACTTTTACAGAGTCCCGACTCTATGTTAGGCACTGTGTCATACTTTAATGTTTTATAGATACCACTGCAACTGCATTTATCACTTTTATCACCTATTGAATCGCCAACATTAAATGAGCATTAATATATGATTGATTAGCACTCCTAAATTTTAATAGCACACTCCAAATAAATCTACATCATAGCGGTAAATCTTTTATTGTTAAAATTCTGATATTTAATCAAATTTTGTCACCAAACATAAGAGCTATACACTTCATTAGACTTTAGAGAATATATAATGTTTAATACAGATTGAAAAAAAGCTCATTAGAAAAAGCATAAGACTAAGTATTAGAACAGGGCTCCTAATTTTAACTTTTCTATTTTCAACTTCGACAATTGCGAACCACTTGACTTAACTGTGCTTCGCTTTCTTTATCTGCAGGATGAGAAATTTTAGCTCATCATTTAATATTCCTTCTAGGTCTAACATGATTGAGATTTGAAAAATTCAATATGATTTCAAGCTACAATCTGTTTAATCAATAGTTGCCTTACACAAAGGATAGCTCAAGAGATACCGCGCTATTTTGACATCCATTTTAAAACAATAGATGTGATCTGTTTTTAGTACACATAGCAAAATACAGGCCCAGAAATCAGGAGAGGGGGCAGTTTTATATACATAATTTTTATATATTCATATCACTCCTTTTAATAGAAACAAAAAACATATTCATATAATCAAAGCCTTTCTTATTATAATTTCTTTAGTGCATGATCTTCATTTTTTAAAACTGAAAATAGGCCACTGCCATTTTGACAGTGGGAAGAGTCAGAGTCTGTGACAGCTGGAGGCAGTGGTGGTGACTGTATTACTTTACAGAATAAAAGATATTTTATGTCTACTCTCTCCATTAGAAATGGCCAATGTGCTCTATAACAGAGCCAGACTGATTTTTTATCTCCCCAGATTATACTCTTTAGTTAAAAGGGTTGCAGTTCCAAAGACTTCTCCCAATCAAGATCTTCAGATTCTGATGAGTCTGATATGGCCACTGCATCTCTTGATATATGCTCTCGAATATTATGGCCTGATGAAACTATTGGACCATTTAGACCTCAAGATCAGAGATTCCAGCTTCCTGAGAACACAGGTTTTGATTGTCAACTCAGTGGGACCACATCACCAAAAAAAAAAAAAAAAAAAAAAAGCCAGTTTCTTAAAACTTAACCTGATATTCTAGCAGAAGATTTATCAAGTGAAAGACATGAGTTTGTGATGACAAAATATGTGAATAAATTTCAGAGTGATGATGCATCTCTTGAACAAGAAATTAATGATGTTTGGCCTTTTGAGCTATGCTTCTCTTGCTCAGGCCTGCTTCCATGTCTGGAAGTATACTTTCCCTTTTAATAAAGCTATTTTTTTCTGCTGTAAAAAAAAAAAAGAAAAGAAAAAAAAAAGAAAAAAAGAAAAAAAAGAAGAGGAAGAAGAAGAAGCAAAAAAGAAAAAAGAAAAGAAATTAAAGGTGCAGAAAATTTGAAAGTGCCAAAGTAGAGTATGCAATCCAAACATGCCCAGAATTTCTGCGAAGAATTTTTCAATCACTGTTTCCCGAAGTGACCACAACAAACTCACAATTCTAACTGTAACATAGAAAACTAAGAATGATATGACTGTTTGGAGTGAGGAAGTAGAAAAAAAAAAGAGAAATTCTCTTAGAAAAGTTCACCAGTGGTGCTAAGGAAATATGCTACACTCTTTGAGCTAAAGGCTATTGGGCTGACTTTATTGACTCATCATGTGGTTTGGCATTTTTTGGACCATATACAAACAACACTCTTTTTGAAACAGATGAATGTTATCAACATTTAGGATTCTCTGTTGATGATATTGGCTGCTGTAAAGTGAGTCATCATAGTCTCCAGCGTACCTGTGTGGTTGTAGGAAGTATCTTTACAAATGCAAAACCAGCCATCCATATCAGAAATGGAGTGGAAACTAGCAGTAATGTCAATTAATTTGCTGTACTATTTGTACTAAACATTTGGATTAATCTATAAATACTGTCAAACCCTTCAGTTTTTAAAATTCACTTTTTGTTTTTCTAGGTATTTATTTCAACATTTATGAATTTACAACATTAGTAAGTAGTTTGTGATTTTTAAATCTCAAATGTTCATTTACACTGTCATTTAATACATGTTGAGCACATCCACGTTGTACAGAATGTGACAATTAACATGTAATCAGGGTACGCTCTCCTGGAAAAATTTCAGTTTTAATTTTTTTTCCCAAAATAAGTTACACTTTTAGTTATGACAAAACTTTTTTAAAAAATGAAAATACACAGACATGATAGTATATTGTGTTAAGGTCTATCTCAGTCAAATGTTTGTGCATCAGTTTTGACATGAACATTTCATTTTTTCAACAGAGAGGTGGGATAACCATTGCAACTAATGACAAGGTGATGAGCTGGTGCAATCCTCAGGAATTAAGTTACAAAGTTTCAGTTACTTAGGAAATTTTCTGAGGATCAAAGATATTACTTGATTTCTCAATGAACTAGAGATTGCAAAGGCACTTACCTGAAGAGAATTAGAAAGATGAATGGGAGATATGATTGTCAAGAACAAAACCTGAGAAAATGTTTTTGTAGGCTTTATACTATACCCATGAAGCTAAATGGAGCTAGAGCCCTCACCTTACTAGTCAGCTTCATTAATTCTGAGGAAAATTCCTCTGTATTAGCATAGGAATGTCTTGCTTGTCTAGTCCTGAAGGTCTCCTACCAACATTTTTATTCAATATGAGACATTTCTTCAATGGCTTTCAAATAGAGGTATTCAGTGTTTACAGCACTGTAGATGTAAATGTTATTCTTTTCCAATTGAAACAAAATTATTTATGCAATTTTACTTGCGAATGTTAACTTAGATGCCTTCAGCACAGATGATTTAAGAAGCCATTTATTTGTTTTCATATCAAGTTCTGTTTTAAGTCTCCTTTTCTAGTCTGCCTTTAACAAAATATTAGAACACCTCTTTATTATTTTAAAAATTACCTATTAAACAATTAATCTGAGCCAGGCGGTATGCAAAATAATGGAATCACAATGCCCACTAGAAAACTTACAAGAGGCAAACAGAAAAGTATATAGAAGTAAATTAAATTGTTTGACAAAAATAGTTTAATCAATTATTGGAACCAGCATGGGTAATAGTATTAGATGAGTCTTTCTAATGAATGTGACTAGACAATACTGGAAAAATGAGAAGGAGTTAGGCAAATTAGGTTGGAAAAGTAGGTGGGAGAAGAAAACAAAGGGGCAAAGAGAGATCATTTTTCTCTCATTCTGTCTACTTTTATAATTCTGCTTCTCTCTTACAGGAAACTTATTGTTTTTCTTCTATACATTATGTTTGTTACACAAAAATTTGTCCTTGAAGCTTTACTAGGGAAAAGCTGACAACTACAACTCCCCTAGAGATATTGGTGAGTCAGGATTTAGTTCTTATCCTCTCCTCCTCACTCATACTAAGCAAAATCTCTCCTTGACTTAAAAGGTTTAATCACCTCTCTTTGGATGAGTATTAAAAACTTATTTGTATAAGTACATGTCATTATCATTTATTATGTTCATTTTCTTCTCTCTCCCAACAATTTACTCCTTTTATTAACTGTTTTAGAAAACAAAACAAAATAAAACAGAACATCATAGTTTATTTTATCAACAAAGGAACTTGCTTTCTGATTTTATATAATATATTATATTTAAATAATATATATTTAAATAATTTAAAGTGTGTGTGTGTGTGTGTGTGTGTGTGTGTGTATTTACTATTTTTTTCTAAGTGAATCACGAAGTTCCAGTCAGGCCAGAATCACCAACTCCTCCTTCACACAGTGGAAGCATCAACTCAACCACTTTATTCTTTTCCTTGGTGACTACACAAATGTCATATAACTCAAGCATGGAAGAGGCCTGGTATGGCTAATGATCTGACATTGCACTCACTCTTACTTTCCTTCTGAGTTTTATGCCTGTGGGTCTCATGAAATTGCCTTTTACAGGCTGTGAGACTATGCAAATAAGATTAGAACTGTAATACCTAAAATGAAATCTTATTTCATTTACATCTTATGTGAATCTGAATAAAATTTATCTCTTTATCTCCGTTTCACATCTACAAAATTGAGACAATCACCCTACCTCTCTTACTGGGATGTTGGTTAAATAGCACGGCAGAAAAATATACCCTTAAACATGTTTCAAAATCCAAAGCACTGGAAACATATAAATAATTGCAATTAGTTGAGGGTTTAGTAATTTCCAAGGCCTCTGAATATCCATTTGACCAGGCCCAAATGGCTTATATATCAAGCTCTACAACCTCTTCATCACTAACCATTCTTTCACTCTCTTCCTTTTCACTTGGATATATTATGTATAAAACTGGCAAGCTGCTATTATAATTTAGAGAACTTCATAAAAAATTCCTTCTGTCTTCTTCAACAAGACCACATGACCTTGGAAGACAAGGGCATATCTTCCTGTGGATAGACCTACTTGGGATCTGATCAGTTTAAGATTCCTGGGAATAGCTTGATGTTGCCTTTGGTCAATAGATGGAGCATTCTTGTCCAGAAATCAGTAAAAAAACAGACTAAGACAAAAAGGTAAATAAAGTAAAAGACTACATTAACGCTGACGGACTGTCTTATTTGGTGAAATGATCACAGAAATTGGAGTAACTAAATCCACTAAATATTTTTTCTTTTGCTTTACAAACATTTTTAAATAACATAATCATATGCATTTTCATTGATCATTTGGGAAAAAATTATTATTTTTTCATCCCAATTCATTGTAAGTTTACTGCAATGGGATATCTGGAGTTATGACTATAGATTACTTTATTCTAGTTTAATTTAAAAATATCCCAAATTCAGAATAAAGCTAAACATAAAATGATCCATTACTTCATACTCTCTTCTGTACAAATATTTTATAAATATTCTATTATGAATTATCATTATTTTTTTTATGTAATTTAAATTATTTCTCAAATTGGTAATTCAGATTCTTTATATTTTATAGACAGAAACATTTTTAAAGAGTAAAAATAACCAGCAACATATTTGATTAATTCAGGAGTTTATTCTTAAACAGGGCCATAAAGATTCAACTTATAGTTTTATAATATAAAGCCTATCACTACTAGGTGAATTTTATGTTACTACTAGAATTAAAATTTATATATTCATAGCTAATTAATAAGTGATACTATATAGAGAGTATTAAAAATTAAATAAATTCTCAATAATGTTACCATAGATTTCTTATTTCCCCTATTACTCTGTGAGTGGGTAGGGTAGCCTCCTCTCATGCCAATCATGTGTCCAGGGACAGGGATACAATAGTAAAATTAGGGAATTTTTATATTATGAGCTTTCAGATCTTCAGATTTAATCCAAGGCAAATATAAAAAGGAAAAACTAATATTCTCACCAATAATGTAGAGATAAAGTACAAATAGTAACCCAGGTGGACAAAATGGAAATCAAAGTCATTGTTTTATTCAATCAGCCACTGAGAACAATTATGCACTAGTTATTATTTTAAATGCTTCATTTGTTATTTAAAAATATAGTTCATTACAAGGAAGTTATAGTGTACAAGAGGTGGGGTCATGAGAAAACAAATCTTTGGACCTAGAGAAGAGGAGATGAGAGTAGAATTGGCAGGAACAGATGTGGAGGTGGAACTGGGTCTTAAAGTCTAACTTGTTTTCTAACACCATTTTATTGCTGCTTAAAATTTTCTCTTTCTCTTAATCTGAATATTATTATATTATTATTTATGAGAGCAGATCAAGAGATGAGAGGAAAATTTAAGCACAGAATTATTTCAGTTTGTTATAACTTCTTTTGTTATTATTTTCTCATTATCTCCTAGAAAAAATAGTGGTAAAGCGAAAAAGAATATAGTTTTTAAGTAATTTAAATCAACTTTTTTTATGTCCTGCTTCATTATAGAACCATAACAGAAAGCTTATATGCTATTTTGTTATTTTTTAATATCCCTCTATTAGACATGCATGCCTTTTTCTCAGGATAAAATCTGAAAATGTACTTCTGACATAGCTCTCCAAGTCCCCATGGTTACTGGGCTCTTATATCACTCAGTGGATACTTCTCTTACACTTATTGGTTGCAGAATAACATAAGGACTGATAAAGCCTCAAAGGTAAAGAATGAGTATTTTTTTAAATGACAGCTTCTAGAACCTAGAATGTGCCTGTGAAAACTGTTTAATAAATATTCAGTGAACAAATGAATAAACACTAGGCACCAAAATAAATCGATTTTGATATTTATTAGAATTGATCTTATTGACAAATTCATTTAATAAATAATATGAGTATTGAAAAAAAAAGACCAATTGTTTCCAAGAAACAAAATTAATCATAGAATTTAATTAATCATCTGATGGGTGAATTTGATAAGAATATAGAGAAGGTTTATAATGTGCAGAGGTGCTGGAGATAAATTTTATGTAATGTGAATACTTGAATAGAATGTGCATTTTTTCACTTAAAGGTGATTAGTTGTATAGAATTCACATTGGATACGCTCATGCTTAATATTTTTTTCATGGATTTTTAAATTCCTGAACTTCCTTTGTAATTTTTCTCCCACTCTTCCCACCTATCACACGATAATGTCACAAATTAATACTCAAATGCATCTGTATAATGACAAAGTATGAAACTCCTTAATTAGTGCCATCTTAAATTTGACTATCTCAAACTTATTATTAGCAATAAACTTGAGGTGTCTGTGAGTGAATTATCCAAAAGGAGGTCTTGTCCAAAAATATAATTTAAGAACTTGGAGTCTTAACATTTGATTAAGAATATGTTTCTTAATTGGAAATAATAAAAGAAGCGACATTACCACAAATAATCAGATTTTTTTAGTTATAATACTTAAATATCATAAGACAGGTGATTTATTAAGCTATTTGGAGCTTCTACAGAAAAGCAAGAACATAAATAAAACACAAAAAAGCAACAAGATGGGGGAAATCACACCGCAATTTAGGAATTGTAAAGTAAGGTTACCCCACCCACTTTCAGTGTAGTAGCTTTAATGCATACAACGCAGTTAATTTTTGACAAATAATGCTGATTCTGTGCAGATACTAATGCACAGATCATTTTCATATTTTTCCAAGTACACTTTCAAAAGCCATTTGAGGAAAACTATTCTATACTCTAATTTTCCCAATGAATTAGAGAGAAGAAGCTTGCTTTTTTTCTTTAACTAAATTGCTTTCTGTATTATTGCAAACTGCCCTAAGAAAGTCAACTCTTATTTGAAATCATAGCTATTAATGAAAGTACATTTTTTTCTTCTTTCTGCTATTTCTATTAAAAATTCACTCTTTATCTTTTGAACATATTTCTCTTCCCTTAATTTGTCTTTCCTTTATCATATCTGTACCAATAAAAAAAGCTTACAATAAAAGTTTATAAATTGTGGTACTATTTTTATTAATTTATATGGGCCTTATATATTGAAAGATTAAAGACAAAGCATAAAAGTAAAAACCCCAAAAAGAATATTTGACTGGAAAAAAAAATATTTGACTGAAAAAAAAGAATATTTTACTGTAAAGTGTTCACCAAGCTAAATGTGTTTCAGTTACGTTCAGACTGAAAATAATTCCACTGACGAGAAAATAAGGTTGCCTGTAATGCTAAGAGCAGCCCCTGCTGGTTACTGTCATATAATTGAGATAAGGAGAATTTTAATTTAAAAAAGTTGAAATGATAGAGCAGAAGATGCTGGAGAATTTTTTTTTTTTCTTTTTCATTAACAAATGATCTTTCCTTCAACACCATTTCAATATGTGACCGGAAACGTTTGCAGCAAATCACATATAAATTATCAAATTCTGTCTGAATCTCAAAACTTTTTTTGAAGCAATCATTTAAAAAAATAGCTTAAACAGCCATTCAGCTGACAGAATTTTGCCCAAATTAGCACCCTTCCCCCAAAATAAACCTCAGCAATTACTTAAGGAATACTAAAGAAGCATTATTGTGAGTATATATTTGTTTGAACTAAAAGTGTAACTTTAAAGGATTCACACATTATCAGATCATTATTTTTTAAATGCCTAATAGAGGTATATTAAAAATAACAAAATAACATACAAGCTTTCAGTTATGGTTCTATAAATGAAACAGGACATAAACAAAAATTGATTTAAATTACTTAAAAACTATATTCCTTCTTGCTTTTACTACTATTTTTTTCTTGAAAGTAATGAGAAAATAATAACAAAAGAAGTTATAACAAACTGAAATAATCCTGTGCTTTATGTTTTCTTCTCATCCCTTGATCTGCCCTCTTAATTGGTTGCATCTAACTCTAGCACAATAGTTCTCTGCTCACGTCTTTGGCCATACATTTAAGAAAACTATGAAACAATTTGTGTGTGCATACGTGATACATCTACCTTTTAAAAACCATAGTTATTTTGCTTAACTCTTTTAAATCAATAAACAAACCATAACATTGGTATACTTGTTTAATTTGATGCCATAATGAATGTTTTATTGACCAACATTGAACTTTCACATATTCCTTGTCTTTGCATTCTAAGTGTTCTGTGCGTTCCGTGGAATCATATTCCTATAAGATTACTTAAAAGCAAAGACTCAAAGAGTCCCTAAAGTCTTAGAAGTTTAAGAAAATTCTGCATTTTATATTCTCTTAAAGATTCAGAATGTGAATTAGTGCATTAAACTCCTTGTTATGTCATTTAGTAGATAAACATGTTTAACTTCCTCTAATCCAGGTTTCACGAAATTTTTTGGTGACAAAGAACACCATTTTCCTAGCAAACCCAGAAGATCTTGCAGAACTATCTCTTGGGTGAACATACTTTGTGTAACATAATTTTAATGCTTTAAAGCTGAATACTAAATGTATTTTAATTACAGTCTTTACACCCTTAATGTACCTCAAAACATTCGAGACTGATTCAGGGAAAAACATATATCACAGATAACTGTTGTGGCTACATCCCCAGGGCTGTGCCTTCTTGAGCCAAGCCCCTGTCTAGTGACCACCAATCATCCACAGCCCCAATATCACATTTTTGAGCCTCCACTATTGTCTACAGGATAAGTCTCATCTTTCCATGACACAGTTTGCTCTATGAGCTACTATCATAACCTATACTTCTAATGATATACATTTTAATTTTTTTTCCATCTCTATAATTTTGCTCATGTAGTTTCTTCTGCCTGAAATATCCATCCTCTATTTCCTTTCTGGATAAACTCTACTTGTTAGACTTCATAAAGTTATGTTTATCTCATTCACTCTACTATGAGCAACTTAGGGCAGAAACAGCAGGAGACAAATTCTTATAGCTTTTATTCTCTTATTTAAATAAATTTACTTTTAAAATAAATTGATTAATTTCATGATCCATTAGTAAAATGCAAATTGCAGTTTAAGGATAATCCCATTGAATCTCATCGATTTAAACTGTAAGTTAAGTGGATTCTAAAGTATGTAGTTGTAGGTATACAATTAGAAGAAAAATTTTTTCTATTTTTTTCTTTTTAAATAGATTATTTTAAAGATCAGAGTTAGTTTCACAGCAAAATTTAGTGGAAGATACAGAGATAACTAACACTTTTTCCCCCACACATGCATAGCCTCCTCATTATCAACATCCCCTACCAGAGTGGTATATTTGTTACAATTGGTGAAACTACATTGACACATCATTATCATCCAGACTCCATAGTTTACATTAGGGTTCACAATTAGTGTTGTACATTCAATAGGTTTGGACAAATTTATGCTGATGTCTATCCACCATGAAAATAACATATTCATAATAGTTTCACTGTCTTTTTAAAAATATATATTAGTTCAAATAATACATGATTACTATTAAATATTTAGAAAATAAAAATATAGACATATATAATTTAAACATCTAAAGGTTACATCTATTTTGTACTTTTTCATTCTGAATCTATGCATATATATAATTTTTATAAAACGTATTATACTATACATTTTACATTATTTTTTAAATTTAATAATATAGTACAATATGTATCTCATTAAATATTCTACTATAGTTAATTATATAGTTTTTAAAAGAACATAAATATTTTATTGTGAGAAAGTTAAGTCAAAATGTATTGAAGCATTACGCAATTAGATTTAGATTTGTTTATTTTTTATATTACAAATTGCAATTTATTGAATATTATACTAAATTTATATATGTATATTTGTGATTATCTCCTTCAAACAAATTCCTAAAACTAGAACTGCTGGATTGAAAAATGTTCACACTTTAAATAGTTTTCGTATGTATTTTTAAAGTGTCCTTTAAAAAGTTGTAACAATTTATAGCCCTATGAGTATGATTTCTCATAATTTATTAATATTAGATGATGTACTTAAAAATAAAAAATACAAATAAATACCAAACATTAATAAATGTAACAAATAAATTTTAAAAATAAGTAAAAATGTACGTTTTAATTTGTCTTTGATTACTAGTGAGTCTGAATTATTTTCATACTAGTAATTATATTAATCTATATATAGTATCATTCTTATTTTTAATATTTCATTCATATTTTTATTTATCTTTAAAACTTTTTTATATTAAGCATGTTATATGTATTAAAACAAATACATAAGCTTGGTGAAAAATCTTTTTTAAGATGCTTTTTTAATGCAAATGTCAGATCACGTAATATTTTCCTTTGTGATTCTTATCTTTAGTTTTATGCTTAGAAATAACTTTATTAACCTCACATAATCTTAATCATAACTTATTTTTTGTCTACTATTTTTGGCTTATTTTTATACAAATAATACTTCAATACATATTACTTAGTAATCAAGTCACTGAGGTGGTGAGGAGACAAAAATTCAATATCCTGACCTCTAATTTTAGGAATTTCTGTTAATTTGCTAACAAAATTTAGAGTAAATATGCTGTTACATTAAATTTATATGGATTGAAAGTTATTATCAGGTTTTAGAAATTAAAGATTGAAATTAGTAGGAGATCAAGATATTATTTTTAATGGCATCTTAGTGGCCTGTGTAGGCAGAGTTTAAGACATCTTGTCGGGGCCATTAATTCTCTCCTGCTGCCATGTGGAATGGAGTTTCCTAACCAAACCCCTTAATCTACAGATGCTTTTCTAACTTCCCCCAAAAAATAAAATATTAAATTGAATTTACGCTTGGGTTAAATTTAAACCTACAAACTAATTTCAGAGGGGAGAAAACACTTAATTTATTCAAACTACATGTAAAGATGTTTGAGTATTGCAGTTGTATAAATTCAACTATTTTTTTTTAAATGCACACTAACACACTCTTTATACAGGATATTGACTAGAACTTAAATTATATTTTTTGTAATAGTCAAAAATTTGTTAGATTTTAGTTAGGTTTTAGAAAAGCTTCTTGATAGTAAAATTATACTAGCAGAGATTAATTACAAAGGACAGTATTCAAAGAAATAAAATCTATGATTCTTTTTATTTACAGTTCTTAACTATATTTTATTTTTAATGTAATCGGCCACCATTCAAATACAGTTTCATTTTACCTATTCATGAAAAGGTGTAAAAGTAGATTTCTATAAGTTATAATATTAACACAAATTTCCTCCATTTTCTTTGCCCAAACCTGAGTCTTGATATATTACAACTAAAAGCATTCTTTAAAAATTCTATAAAGGTAAATATAGAGATCAGTTAAAAAAAAAAAAAACAAAACACATATTCAAATAATGCTTATTTAAGAAAAATAGACTTACAAGAAATTTTTCAAAAAATTACCTTAGAGTCACTGATGTCTACAATATAAGATTATACTGTTCTGCAAATCATTTTTTTTTTCTCAAATAAATGAGCAGGTGTTTGTTTTTACTTAACACTTCTAGATAAAAAACAAGCAGATATGTTTTTAGAAAGACCTGACACACATTTAAGTGTGTCTGGATGAAAGTTCTTAGAGATGGTGAGAGGGTCTGCAGAAAATGCAAACAAGACTCAAAGAAAATGTACTATATGCCCTCACACATATGAAAGAACTTCCATGGAGACGTAAAGTGATAGACTTGATTTAATTGCTTTAGCACACAAAGAAGGTTATGATCAGGCATAGAGATAAGAAAGATTCTGAATGTAAATGAGGTCTCTTTGATTTTTATTGCCAAATTATATATTTTTAACTGCTCAGAATAAACACATATGCGGTTCCTTCACGTTCCCCATTAAGAGGAAAGACATGAAGTGATCCAATACAATGTCATTCTACGGTGATCTAGAATAAAACTCTGCTCTTCAATCTTATCACAACATATCTTTTATAGCTCATATATAATAGACGAAGAGATGTAGTACTGAAAAACAGGCTCACTGTTGAAATAAAAGCACCTGAGATAAAAATAGTTAAAACCTGAAGATGTAGATAGATAGAGATATAGAGATAGAAGATAAACTTGAACTTTCAGTGATTTATTTTATTACTATCTCTCTATATTTATATATTGAGCAGTCAATCTACATATCTATATAGGAAAAACTATGTTCATACAGATTGACAAAATTAACCAAAAATTTTGATAACACTTATTTATAAAGATATATGCTCCCCAATGTTCACTGCAGCATTATTCACGGTGGTCAAGCCATGGAAACAAATGAAATGCCCTTCAATAGACTGAATAAAGAAAATATGGTATATGTATACAATAGAATATTACTCAGCCATAAGAAAATATGAAATACTGCCATTTGCGACACCATAGATGAATCTTGAGATTATCATGCTAAGCAAAATGAGTCAGACAGAAAAAGTTGAGAACCATATGATTTCACTTATATCTGGGACAGAAAAGTGAACACAACAAATGAACAAGACAAACAGGGACTCATGGGCACGGACAACAGTTTAGTGGTTACCAGAGGGAAGTAGGGAATGAAAGTAAAGGAGGAAGATAGAGTAAAAAGGGTCAAATATATGGCAACAGAAGGAAATTTAACTTCAGGTGGTGAACACACAATGCAATTTTTTATGACATATTATTGAATTGTGTTCTTGAAACCTATATAATTTTATTAATCAATGTCATCCTGATAAATTTAATAAAAGAAAAAGAGAAAGAGATTAGAATGATAGATACTTATTTTCATTCAAAACACAGTTCAAACTAACTTGTTAGAAGCCAAATACAATGAATAGCAAAATGATTAATCTTCAAATATACTTAAGGAAAGATAAATCTTTTTAAAGTCAAATGTACTTTTGATTTCTAATGTAATTTAAAGGCAAGAGATCATTTTACAGAACATCCATAGAATTAAAAAAGGTCATTGATCTGAATCCCTGGTCTTCTGTCAAAGAAAGCTAAATGTAAGTGCAAAATGAATCATATATAAAGCTAAATACTTTCACCCTTTCATTAGGCCACGATAAATATATGCATTATTTTTATATCACAAATTTCATTCAAATAAAAAAATTATACTTCTTGTAGAAAAAAGTAGGACAACCAAATATTTTTAAAATATTTATTTAAATTTGAGTTTTTAATTGAATTTTTAAAAGATATATTAAAATTCAACTTTTTAAATTCTCAAATTCTTCTCTGTTCACCATCTCATTCTCTTGTTATATTAAATTATTTATTTTATGTTTACATGATTCTCAGAAAGTAGAATATAATTTCTTTTGCCACAGGAAAACTTAAAAAAACAAAACAAAACAAAATTATCCATAGATGTTCACCAGTAAAATTTACATATTGTTAGTTGACCTAATCCACTTTCCCACCTACAAAGTTTTGATTTCATTATTTTTATTCCATTATTCTTCCTAGAACTTCATTGATTTAAAATGCCACTGTGTTTCAAGGTTGGGCTTAGCAGGTCTCACGCCTTGATTTGGGCCTAAACCAATTAGTGAAATTCTTAGCCCCAGCCAAAGTGATTGGTTAAAGTACTGGCACTTGATTTAAGATTATCCACTCAGAGTGAAGATTTGTGTTCTAAATTTGAGAAAAGTATTGCTTGGCCTTGTACATGACCTGGATTATGTTTTCCATGTTGCTCCTGGCAGCCATCTCGTGACGTCAAAGAGAGCCTGTCAGAAAATGCCTAATATAAGATTTTTCTAAGAGTGTGTTAGTAAAAAGTGCATAATAATTTGCTGTTTTAGCATAATATTGTTGATTATAGAGCTGATTTTATTTAATTAATTAGTATTTATTCCCTAATAATTAGTATATATTAACTAGTATAGATTCCATCACTGGGTTAAATTGAGGAGTTGAATGAGGACATTGTGTGTATGTGTTTCAAAATAAATCTTTTTTACCAAATAAAAAGTGCATAGGTTAAGTTCTTATTCTGCCACAAAAAAATAGAATAATAATAAAACCAAGATAGCTGATGCAGTTTGATGTTCTTATCAAAAGCAATCTGATTTCCAAAGATTTACAAGAAAAATTTGTCCTATAGTTGTAATTAGCCACAGCAGCACATAAATTTTCACATGTTTGTTAATCTTTACTTGGGGGTGAGATAGGTGAAATATGGTATAATCTCTTCTATGAACTAAATAGAATATGAAAGGGCATAGAGTTTATTTCTTCACACCTTCTTTTCAACCTCTATTTTTCCATTGTGTGATCTTTTAGAAATACACAAAAATTAAGTGTATAAGGAGTTCCATGAAGTGATTTTTTATGTAAAATATACAGAACATCTACATCTTTGTACATACCATTTCCATTGATATATTTTTGTCTGAAGAACTTGATCACTCAGGAAATGGAAATGGATATGCCTTTGTATTAACTGTCATGAAGTCATTTAAATATCCATATGTAAAGAAATTATTTGCACAGTTGCTATTTGGTGACTGATTCAAGAATAACAATAAAAATAAATGTTTTATTCCAAAATAATTATGTCACTTATTGAGGGGGAGGGACATATAACACTGATATATCATCCACCACTCACAGATAACTCATCTATAACTCTTATGTAAGCCTTATCATACTACAATGAGTCATAAAAAGAATACCATTTGAATTATCACAGCAACCTCTCTCACCTTGTAAGATGAAACTTGGACGTTCAGAAAAAAAAGAATACAGTCACGAGCACCATAACAATAATTTGGTCAAGGATGAACTGCATATACAACAGTGGTATACCATATAGCTTAGGTGTGTAGTAGGTATACAGTCTAGGTTTATGTCAGTATACTCTATGATGTTCACAGGATGATGAAAATTCCAAATGATGGATTTCTCAAAATGTACCCTTGTCATTAAGAAGCACATGACTGTAAGATACAAGATGTCATTCTAAGCTGAACTTCTTAAATTCCAAACTTCTTCCTCCAGAAATAACTTTTTACTATAACGTTGCTACTTAATCTTGTTGACAAAGTAGTCATGCTATGAGCTAAATTTTCAGAAAATTTGGAGAAAAATTTAAACTCATAAGTAAATAAAAATATGATTTGTGCTCAGTTCTATCATAGTCAATATTGGCCACATTTACGGGCAAGAGACTTGTAGAGTTCATCTGGCTACTTGAATAAAGTGAAGTTTTGGCACATACATATTTAAAATCTGAGCACATTAAAAAGGTTGGAAATACCATTAGGTGTATTTTTTTATTAATTATTGCTTTATCATCTTTAAACATGTTTAATTTATTTTACCTTCTCTTTAAAAATTGGTGTATCTGGTAGAGATCAAAGTGAATTTCAAATATTTCCTTAAGTGTCTTAGCCTATAAATTAAGTTCTCACAAAAGTCATAATATTAGGAATGTCCTACAAAAAAGAACAGGCTAAACAAAATGAGCTAGAGAGGATTATAATAAATACCAGAACATTTGTAAAATACTACCAGAAAGAAGCCGTGTATACAACTGTTTTCAACTGTTTGTGAATTCAAAGAGATATACTTCTTTAGAAGGCCAAGATAATGCAAGAATATTGATAAAATAAAGATTCTATAAACACCCAAACCCCTTTTTTTCTATGTGATTACTTAGTTACCTTTTCTAAAAAAAAAAATCAGAATTATTAAAGTAAAATATATTTTAAGGAAATTCGTAAAAATAGCCTCAGAATTGCGTGTGATTTATATTAAACTTAATGTTCACAATTAGTTTGTATTTTTAAAAAGCAGTATATTTTAGATTTTCTAAAAGCACTGATAATTTAGTTCTCAAAGATGTTCTTATAAAAGGTAACCTAGAAATATGGATAAAATACACAATGTCACTGTTATAGCAATTAACATCCATTAGTCATGAAAGTCAAAGCTTTTTATAAATGTAAATATGTTTCACTCTTCCAGGTCAGAAAATAAACCAAATAAGATGAAATCAGGGTAAGAGAATTCAAAGCATTACTCAAGCTTTTAAAGTGAAGGTCAAAGTGGACATTTCCTTAATTTACGTTCAGTTTTTCCCGGTGTGCGTTACTACTTTCTAAAGAATAAGCCACTGATATATATCTCTTATAGAATAATTAGGTCAGAATAATGGGTAAGGTAACATAGCAGACAGACCACAAATTTCTTCCCATATGTGACAGAAAAGAAAATAACTTACTTTATTTCCTAAATTCCTGCACTCATCAACACATTGTGTCATAATTTGAGATTTTTTTTTTCAGTAAAGACGTTTTCTTCTTTTTATATTATTGAACTTGTAGAAATGTATCTTTTTTGGTATCATTTATGATTCAAATCAATAAAGTCATATAAAACTCTAAGCAAATTGATTCGAAGTCAGAGACTGTATTGATTTAATGATAAAGTTGTCATTTAACAATATTTTTTTTTACTATCACTTTTGTTTCAAATATAATGTTAGATAGGCAAAAAGAGCCACAAAAATATTTTGTTTCTTTAATTTTGAAAAGGAAAACTTAAATCATCTTTTTCTTGTGCTACAAGAACATACAATTAAAAATTATTTTTGTAGGAAAAAAAAACTTAAAATGAGAATTCAATTTAGTTTTATATAATGTGTATAGTTCTAGCAAAAAAAACAAAAACAGAATTTAAATGGTGTTTTATTTAAGGCATTATTTCAAAACCAATGCCAGAGGTTTGAAAGAGAATTTCTGATTTCTATCCATTTTTAAAGCAGTGAACATGAAGTCATGTAAGTTATACTCTACTTTTGTTACTTCTGCAACCTATCATTGTCTTTTTTAGCACATCACCTTGCTGAAACATCTTCATTCGATGCCCCGTCCACTTCTATTTTTTGCACCATCTATTTCTTGCCCTTCACAGATAATACTTCTCTAGAGTGTCATCTCCATTTCTTCACTTCTCATTCACTCCCTTACATCATTCTAATATTTATTCTCAACACTCCAATTCAAAATGTGTTTAATGAGGTCATTAATAATCTCTATTCTGCTATATTCAAAGATCAATTTTCTTTCTTCAACTAGATCAGTAGTTCTCGATAAGGACAATTCTGTCTCCTTTCCTCCTTCCCCACCAGAGGACAATTGGCAATATCTGAAGACATTTTTGGTTGTCAAAACTGGGGTGTGAACTACTAGTGTCATCTAATGGGCAGAGATCAGGGATGTTGTTAAACATTCTTTACTGCATAGGACAGCTCCTCACAACAAAATAGTATCCAGCTCCTAAAGTCAATAGCATCGAGGTTGAGAAGCCCTGAACATCTCAACCTTTCAACAACTTTCAACAGTTGTAAATACTTTTTTATTAACTGTGTTCCCCACAAAGAACTTAAGCCTACTAAGAATCATGCCTTATCTATCTTAATTCTCATTATATTGATTGTGTGTAGAAAAGTGACTTGTCCTAGATTAGGCAGGCAGTTTCTGCATTTCTTAAGTAATACTTTTGTCACATGATTATTGCTTTAGTTAGCAATCCAGTTAATTGGACTAATGTTAAAATAAGTTGTTATCACTCTTTAAAAAGAGTTTACCTAATTTCAACCCTTCACAGCACAACTTCTCCAGAGGAGTTAAAGGTGAAGGTCTTGTTTCCCAACTTTCCCCCTATTTACTGGGAGATGAGCAAACTTGGAGACTCAAGGCTTTCTCAGAGGATAGAACTCTATGTAGTTAAGGAAAAATAAAGCCCAGAGTAACTTGGATTCAGGTCTGTCATTATTGATATTTATTAACACAATAGGTTATTGTAGCACTTTAGGTTAAATAGGCCTTTTTGAGCTCATCAAGAATCTCAACCACTATGCAACATTCTGACTCATTTTTTAATTGTTTCCTAAGAGGAAATGTATCTTAAGTCTCAGAAAATAACTTCCAAATGAAATGGAGAAAAAAGTCTTTTAAACATTGAGAAATAAATAAATAAATAAATAAATATGTATGTATATATATATATATATATATATATATATATATATATATATATATAGTAGAAACCATAATAGGAAATACCAGAAAAAGAAATCGATAAACAATGAAAAAGGCCAGCATTGATAAACTCTGTTCTAGATGATAAAAAAAATGTGGATTTCTTTCTCACTATAAAATAATACAAATATAAATAATACTTGATAAAATTACTCATACATTAATTTCACTTAGAAGCGAGTTAATTATATTTCAAAGAAAAAGAAGCCACTATATTGGTTTTTAATATGCAAGATATGGTTATAATTATCGTATGTAAAAATATTTAATTCATACATCATTTTAAAACCTATATTAGCTTTATTCTCTGTCATTTTCAATAATGATTTAGAGCCTGCTCCTTAGAAAGAGTTCACGTGTGCACATCTTGGGAATACACATAAAAAACAAAATGGAGTATGCTGTAACAATGAAATATTACCTTTCTTTTTTGCCTTACAGATTTCAGATTACCATTTACTGTCGACAACATAGAGATTTCACTTAAGCAGTAAGTTTTAAATTCTTACTGAGAATGGTGGTAACAAATAATTTTACATTAGACTTTCTTAAAATTTTTTATGGATTAAGCACAGAAATTACACATTTTAAATTCAATAAAACAGATAAAACCATACTTTTTGGTAACAAAGCTACAAGAGAAGGTTCTCAAATGAGTTTTCAAAGCCTTGTTTACATTAAAATATGGGCAGCTTTCATTTGAGTCTATTTATGAATAGGTATTAATTACTGAAGATTGTCTTTCAGCTTTTCTAGAAGTCTGTCTACCTGTATCCAGCCAAACAAAATATTTCTTGGTAAAAAAAGAGAATACTTTTTCTTGGCTGTGTAATCAGTTTTATGTAAGAATTTGCCTCTATGTAGAGAGCATTTAGCAAGGGAGCATTAAATAGCCTCTCTTAACATTGAATGTAATGAGTATTTTCATTGTGAAAATGTCCAACACCACAAGAACTAAGACAACACTAAATTTTACCCACCTAGTGTTTAGTGTCTACTGAAGTGTTTGTACAGGATTTTTTATTTGTGTTGTTATGTCAAATAACATCAGCCACAAAATTGCTTTGGCTTCTTTAGAGTCTTCTAACTAATGAGGAAGGATGGAGTAAATGAACTCTTCTTACACTTCCACAGTACGTGGTGGCTGAGATTTGTTTATGTGGCTCTTGATGAGGCAGTGTTATGGTATTTTTTCTGAACAGTCAATCATAGTCCCGACGAGATGGCAATTTTGCTTATTGAAGTGTCTGGAAGTGATGAAGAGTGACAAAGGAGCACAACTTCACATGAATTGTTTACATTGGCAAGATGTCTTCTGAAGAGGACACCTGAGAAAAGTTCCTGGCTGGGTCCCATGAACTAGATCTGAGCCCTATGAGGAGAGAAAAATCAATTTTCTCAAAGTCGTTTCACCAAATGATCAATTTTCCAAAGGAACATCACCAAATTTTTTTATTGTTGGTTTGTATCTTTAAAAACTCTAATGGTAATATGACAGAGCTCTAATTTAAAAGGTTAGTAACATGAGGGCCAATTATCTCAGTGTGACTGATAGGGCTCAAGTTTAGACCTGTTTTCTTTGGTCAATTATTGATAGCACCCCCTTTTACTTTCACAAGTGTCCCTAGCTTGGAAGATAAATTATGAAGACATCCTATTAAATAGAGATATTCAACATACATTACTGTTGAAAATACTTTTTCAAAGGTTAACATGCTACTTGAGAAATTAGCAAAAAAAAAAAAAAGAGTTTTTAACAATTCTAAAATATAAGCAAACAGAAATTGGTATAAATGCAAAAATTCCTTATGAAATGTTGATTATTTTCATTTATTGATATGGATAATTATTAAGCATTCCTGTTACAAATTTATCTTCTAATACTTGACCTATAATATGTACAACGTACCTCTAGAGATTCACAGAAAGAATCTGACAGAGTTCAAGGAAAAGGTAACTAAGAACCAGCACATGTGAATTTGCGCAGTTAATATAACCTCATTTGTTTGTATCCATTGGCTCTTGAGATCTAGAAAAATCCGTGTTTATCTATTGTTCATCCCTCTGGGAAGGCATAAAACCTGGTTTTCCTGTATTCACAGAATATTCTTCCATGTTCAAATGGGTATTTGATCTCCTCTAAGCCAGTAAATACCTCTCTTTCCCTTATAAGAATAAGCCTTCCAGACATTTCCTCACAAATTTTAAATCAGAAAATAGAGTCAAAATATGTGTCTAGTTCCATGGGAAAACTTTCCCTTCTCAGTCAACTACAATGTTATCAGTATGCTAGGAAGAGAGTAACTCGTGGCCATTAGAATGAATACACAACAACTATTATGATTTCCTGTGCAAAATCAGCTTTATGCATGAGCCTCAACATAGTCCTCAGAGAACACATGTCAGCGTATATTAGAAAAAAAAAAGCAAACAATTTTCATTGACCATATGTACCGAATTAAGATGTTTGCTATATTACATTGACAATTCATCTCTAATCTGTCTTTTCTGGCTATCCTATAGCTGGTATGTCATTTCAGTCCTCCTCATCACCCACTCAGATCACTTCTTCATTTTCTAAGGCCTTTTTTTCTGTCTTTTTTCCTTCCCTTCTTCTCTCCATAATTGTGAAAAATAAGTGCCTTTATATAGTAAGCATTATTCAAGGACCCAAAAACCAAGTCCATAAAACTGGGTTCTTTCTCTAAAGAATTAAAAACCTGTTGGAGGAAATCAGATATGTCAAAAATTGATCAATTTCCCCGCTGGTTGGTCATCTCCAGTTCCCACGTCCTGAACACTATCTCAGCATCAGCTGTTACTTTTTTAAAACTTATTTCTCTTCCCTCCTAGTTATAAACTTTCAGTGATTCCTCCAGAGGGTTCAGGATAAAATTTAAAGTCCTCATCAATGCTAAGCAAAATAAACCAGACAGAAAAAGTTGAAAACCACATGATATCACTTATACGTGGGTTATCAACCTAAAAGCAACAAACAAATAGGACCAACAGAGACCCATGGACATGGACAATAGACTAGTGGTTACCAGAGGGTAGGGGGGATGAGAGAGGGGAGAGGTAGATGGGGTAAAAGGGGGCAAATATATGGTAACAGAAAGAAATCTAACCATGGGCAGTGAATGCACAATGCAATATATATATGCCTTACTGTTAAATTATACACCTGAAACTTACCGGATTTTGTTAATCAATATCACCATAATCTAATAAACAAACAAACAAATAAATAAATAGATGGATAAATAAATAAATAAATAAATGGTGATAAATAATAAATAAAATCCTCATCACAGAATAAGGAAACTTCACAACCTGTTTTATCTTTCCAGCCTCAACTTCTGCGACGTCAAACTATGTACCAGCACTCTTCATTCTTCTAAGACTTGTACATACTCTTCTTTTTTCTGCCATTTTTTTCCTCCATTATTTGTAAAATTACTACTCATTCTTCAAAATTAATTTTTGTGACTTTTCTCATGAAGCTTCTCTGATTTTCCCAGTCACAATAAACTATTCCATTCTCTCATATTCCACTGACAGCACACACTTTTGTTGTGATATTCAAATTAACATATTATGATTTTGGGGCAATGTAATCTTCTCTAATAAACAGAACTCTGAAAAACAAAATTATGTCTTGCTGTGAGGAAATTGGTTGAATTTGCTCATCTGTGTTCCAATATAGTCAAATAAATTAATGAATGATACTCAAACTTCAAGCATCAGCCGTATGAAGTCTTTACCTAAATCTTTCTGTTCTCCTTGATACAGAATCCACATAAACTCATATTACCCATTCTTTGCTAACAATTTTTTATAAGTATTAGAGAGAATTACACTGAATACCAGAAAATGGTGTCCTGTTCAAGGTCCTTTGACTAGTCAATAGTGAAGTGAAACTAGATTTCAGAGCTCTTCTTCCTATATTCCTGGGCTTACAAGCTCCATAGGGGTAGGGCTCAAATAGAGTATTAAGTCACCATTTTGTCCAATAGAAAAAATCACCCAACCTGATTATTCAATGCCAGGCAATAGAGAAGAGTTACGTTAACTATCATTTTGTTCCTTTGAGATACCATTGAAAAGGGTCTTGAAAAAATAATCATGTTGTGGCCCAAAATTGAGGGTTTGAAGTAGAAAAGCAGGATAAGGTCACCATGATATACTCGTCATGATTTTCAGGGGCAAAAGAATAATAAACTCTCAGGAATTCTTAGAATCCTGCAACAACAGTAAGAAGGAATGCCCTGGCACCCAGTACTTTTCCCTTGTCATTCATTAGTTAAGGAATGCTTCCAATAAACTGGACACCAAATCCAAATAGTAATAGGACACCGTTACTCATCATTGAGAACTCTTATAGGCTCTAGGGCAGGTGCTGATCTCTGCCTACTTGCCCAGATCATTCCTCTTCTGAGATCTATTCCTTACTCTGCTTCAGTATCCCACATCCCATTTCGTCTCCTGTTCCTGCCCAGTGTTCCATGTCCAGGATACTCACACCAAATTGTTTCCCTCAGGGCTACCTTAACTTTCATTGAAATAGCAAAGGCAATCTACTGAGAAAATTCAGATGGCTTCATTGAATTAACATGACAATATTTCAACTCATATTTTGATTTCTTTATATTTAATCATTTTTATTTTTACTGATGACAAACTTTGATACTTTTCAAATATTTGTTTTATACACCCAGACTACAGAAATAAGTAAGATACCAGGTTAAAAACCTCCGAAGGCTACAATAATGAAAGTGATTTAGAAATACACATGTACTCAATAAAAAAAAATTAACACATTTAGAATGTCTAAATGTAAATATGATCACCGAAAATAAGCCTTAAAATATGCCAAACATTCTTATTCTTTTCAATGTTTTATTGTTTCTTGGCTTCAACCAATGATAGTCATAAAAATACAGTTATAGTATATCCCAACTGCCATAGTTTTGGGGGTTGATTTTGTTTTATAAACTATAACTATTAGAGTGATGAGTTATCACAAAGGGGAAAGAGTACTCCCACATTGCTTTCAGAGTCAATTCTAGCATAATTTTTATCACTGCATCCTATAATTTGGCTGCATTTGAAAACAATCTAAAAATTTTTGGTATTAGGAACTGAAAACACTTCTGGACAATAGACAAAATAATACGAAGACCTCTGACAGGAAATGTGATTTTAGTAGAGCAAGTTCAAGACTGATGAGCAAGACAGAAATTGTCACTGAATCACTAGCAAAGTCTGAATTTACTAAGAGTTATAAGAAAATGTTTAAGTAGCAAAAAAAAAAAAAAAAAGTGGAGGAGAGGAAGAGTTAAAAATAAATAAAGAGGGGAAAATAAAGAAGGGAAAAACATTATTTTTAGTGAATAGAATACTTTTAACAATGCTATTCTATAAATAAAAATATGTTTTTTTTTAAATGAAAAAGAAAATGTTTTAAGCAAAATGCCTTTTGGTACATTTTTACAAGTAACTAATAGATTTTTGCATAAGCATATTTTACTGCTATTACCATTTCACCTTCCCATTCACATCTTAGAGGTAGTGTGAAAGAATTGTAGGTTGTAGGGAAGAACTTCTAGATAAAGGTTGGCCGTAAAACCAGTTAACTGTTTTTCCAATAATTACTGGCCTCTAAGGGGACATAATTGAAATATATGAATTTCCAGCATTGTGGATTTCGATGATAACTGCTTCATAGAACGAACAGGACTAAATAAGAAGACACACTAATAGCAAAAGGAGACCTCAATTTTTTAATTAATGTTTTAAAACAAATAAATAAACAAGGCTTGACAAAATACAATCTGCAGTCAGATCCAATATTATAAGAATTAACTTTAGGAAAAGGTATAGATCAATGTTCAGGAAATTTAATATACTTATTTCATAGTTTTTAAATTAACTATAAACCAAAATCTTGCTTAATTTCCAAAGCATACAATGTATCAATCTTTAGAAATGTTTGTTTTGGTGCAGTAATAAATGACATTGTTACTAGAATAAAAGGAAGATATATATATATAACATTGTTACTAGAATAAAAGGAAGATGTATGTACATATGAATGTACATATATAATGTATAAAACTGTTTTTTAAAAAAATATATATTGTGTAGTAAGAGCACATGCATACAGTTAGGCAGATTTCTTTTAATGTCTGATTCCAGCAATTGCCATGTGTCCTTCATTTTTTATTCTTAGCCCACTAGAGTCCAATAGATAGGAGGGATTAATAAATATTTGTTGAATGAATGAAAAATAAATGCAAGCACACTAATGAAAAAGATCAGCCACATAAAGATGAATGATAGTAATTTAGAGTAGCAGCCGGAAAATCAGTACTTTTCAATATTTCCATGTTGATGCTTTTGTCTTTCCTTTTTTCCCCCTCATTTCTGTGTCTTTTATATTTTCTTACTTAAGGTTGTTTTAGCAATACATGGTGGTCTCAAAATTACCCAGACCTAAATCTAGCTTTTTCAATTTCAATAACTCTATTCTTAGAGTCTAGCAGCTAAAACAACATGGATATAGAAATATATAGTGACTCATCTTTTTGTACATTAAAAATACTGGCATTTTACTATTCTTAGATACTATGAATATGCGGTATATGCAATATTAAAAAATTAATATCCAATTCTGACATTGTTTTGCTTTCAAAATTTAACATTGGCCAAAGACATGTTCAAAGAATGAAATGACTCGGCCATTTTAGAAATATCTGTTCGAGTTTATTCATGCCAATCATAAATAATTCATTTTATAATCACTCACATCTGAATACCCTCAAAAACAACAAGTCTAAAAATCACATAAGCCTCTTTTCTGCAGCTGCAAGAGATATCTTTTGCCTCCGAACTAACAGAGAATTTTCTTTAGTTCTGGAATTCTTCCTTTCTTTCTCTTTCCTCTCTCTCTCTCTTTCTTTCTTTCTTCCTTTCTTTCTTTCTTTTATTTATTTGTCAGATATTCATGTAGAGTCAGTTATGTACTGTGATAGCAATGAGTCTCTTGTATATGAAACAGACATGGAAACCACTCTCAGGAAAACCCACACAAATATCTATAGTCTAATATCAGCAAAAAGATAAGATAATGAGTGATTAGCTAAGCTACTCCATGGTATTGCTGCCTTGGCATCTATTTTGTTTCACTAAGAGTCCTACAGGGACCTTAAATTGCCACCAGCCCCTCTTGCAAGCACATGCCCTAGATAACAGCCCATAGAGTCACAAGCAATTGTAAGTCCTTGATATGACTTCCCCAACAGCTCTTGTGATTAATAGTCTCCCTTGAATTTCAGCACCTGTATGCCTGAGGCACCCTTTAGATAAGAACCACCTCCTTGTAGTTAACAAAAACCCTGCTCTTTCAGTTTGAATTGACCACTCCTGCCCTAGCCTGACAACTTCAGAGCAGTTCACCCACAGACCATAATAAAGGCTAAAGGTGAGTGCCCCAGATCCTACCTCTCTCTCTGCCTGACACATCGGGGAGTTTCCTGTAACCCCTCCAGGACCTATGAACTGTGGGTAATGAACTTCTGTTTTAATTTCTCTTGTGGTTTGTTGTTGAACTGGCTCACCATCTGTGATCTGCTTAAAATTATTAATTTAATAAAGGCATAATATAACGTTATGAACTCACAAATGGGAAGATAAGGGAAAAAGAAACATATAGTACACAGAGAATATGGTAGCTCCACAGAGGATCTATCCTTTTAATACAAATCTGAAGAATAAAAAAAAAAAAAAAAGTAAACCAGTTGGAGAGAACAAAAGGTTATAGTATACCAAGAAAAGCAACAGGCTGATTTTTTTCTTTTTGAAAACTACTACTAATTAAATATTTCTGAAATATAAATGGTATAGTAAGTGAGAAGAGTCAGGACAGGTAGACAGAGAACAATGCCTGCCCTGGAGGCCATAAGAGACCTCAACAATGAGTAACAGGTGTCTTCATTGAAAGATCAGCCTGGAAATAGTGTGGAGCTATGACAGGGAGACATAAAAAAGCAAAGAGAATTGTGTCTTTAAATTTCTGTGATGTAATTTACTTTAATTAATTCATGAAGAACAGATTTGTATATTTGTGTGTAATGTTAACTCTCACTCAAACCCTAAGGATGGTTCATTAGTACTTGAAGGAACCCAACCTGAAACATACATTCCCAAGGGAGCTTCACAATTACTTCATATATCACCTAATCTATAGCAAAAGTTTAACTGACAAGCATAAAATATTCAGAAATTAAATTGGAGAAATGAGAATGTGTACTATTTCAGATACATGGTTGGCTAGCAAGGTTCCACAGGTTCTTTGCTCCTCTGTGAAAACTGCATGAGAAACTAACAATTCCAAGAGCATGCTACCTTTGGAACAGTGCTCCAGGTCTAGAACTCTGCTGAGGCTTGCTTTCCTCCACTTAAAGAAGAATCCTGTCCCTTGATCCAACTAGAACTTTGGCTACTCCTGAAACCCTATATTACTGCACTGATTCAGGCTGTGGTTCTCATTATAGTGCCTGAGGCAAGGGAACAGGAGCTTGATGAAATTTCAGAAACATGTACAATTTTTTTCTTGTTTATTAATAAGCCTCTCTGTGTATAGCAGATTTTGGTCTGGTGCATGCTTTCATTGTTACAGACCAGAGAGTGTTTTTAGAGACAAGACTAAGACCCACTTCTTACCCACTAGCCACCAGAAGCTACCAGTATTTACCAAAGAACCTGCTTATTTCTGAAATAATAAAAACTTAGTTTGTAACTGAGGCTATTCTAGAAGGCCATATCAAAAGTCATTCATGGCTCAGCAAAGATAATGGCAGTGAGTCTGCAGAAGGAAGAATGATTTTGAAAGAGACATTAAGTATAATCGACAGAACTTGATGACAGATTGAATACTGGGAGTAAAAGCATGATTTTGAATGATAGAAAAAAATGTGTCAACTAGTTGTCAATACAGATGAGTGACAAAGTAGTCAGTAAACAATAGGATAAATACTAATGGTTCTAAAATGCATCGGATGACAAGGAAAAATGGACAAAACTTTTTGCATGAGGATAAAAGTGGAACGGGCTGAGACTTACAATGAAGGGCAAGGGGAATGCCAACTTCATCCCTGGGCTGGACAAGAATGAGAAAATATGTCACCTCTATGCAAGGGCTTCATAAGGGAAGTTTTGTCTTCATGAAGGAGTGAAGGTCCAAATAAAGTAAAGGAATAATCTTGTCACTTAAGTGTATGGATTTATCCTACAAAGATAGTGTTACTCATATTTTATCTCCCATATCTCCTTGCATATAAAAGGAACTCAATAAATATTTTTAAATAATATTAATTTATTTTTCACATTCAAGCTTGATATTAAGTCTATTTAAACATCTTAATAGCATATTTCATTTCAAAAAACAATTACTGTATAAATGTACATTTTTATACTGTATACTTAAAAAACTAATTTTAATAATGAAAACATTGTTTTTTATTCAAATATAAAAACTTTATAACTCAAGAAATAATATACTGACACACACAAATTATATAATTTTACTTTTAAGACCAGTAATATTCCAGTTTTAGCATACATAATCAGAAGTGATGTAATTTTTACATTTTATTTATTTTTAGCTCTCTTAAGATATAATTGATGTGATACACTTTTATAATAAAATACATTTATAGTTCTTTTCCATATTTTATTCATTAAAAAACAATAAAAATAATATACATAAGTAAAATATTTAATTTAATTTTAAAAAGCATTTTGTTTAAAGTTTACAGCAATATTATTAATAATATACAAAATGTACAAGAAACCCAAATATCTATTAACTAATGAATGAATAACCTAAACGTTGTATATTTCACACAATAGACTACTACTTAGTAATAAAAAGGAATGAAATGCTGATACATGCTACAATACAAATAAACCTTGAAAATATTATGCTAAGCGAAAGAAACTATTCACAAAGACCACATATTTTATTATGCAATTTTTATGAATGTTCAGAATAGACAAATGTATAAAGACAGAAAGTAGATTAGTGGTTGCAGGGGTCAGACACCAATCTGAGGGTGAAGAAAAAAGGGAATGGGTAGAATGCTAATGTATATTAAGCATCTTTTGGGGGATGATAATCTAAAATTAGTTTATGATGATAGTTGCACAATTTTGAACATGCGCTAAAAACCATTACATTGCTCATTTTAAATTGGTGTATTTTATGGTATGTAAACTATTTTTCAATAAAACTGTTTAAAAGTAAAAAGCTTTCTGTCTGAGGTTTCCTTCCACGATAATCTGCTGGTCAATCCTATGATAAGGTCTCCAACAATATTTTCTCCTATATCATCATTCCCTCTGTTTTCATTACTTGAGAATGGCTCTCTTTTTCTGCTTTAATTTCTATGAATTGTTTCCAGAAACATTGCTGGTAACACAGAGACCTACTCCATTCAAGGTCATACAAGTTTCACTTAAGTTTTTACTTTTCAAATTACTCAACTTTCATTTCTTCATGGCTGATAGCAGAATAACTTCCTACCACTTCTCTTTCTCTTGGTAATAAATATAAAACATATTTTGAACATGACTGAATGTTTATTGTAAAATAAACTGCCAAAGCCAATTGTAGTACACTGAGTACCCCAAATCTTCTTCCCAAATATCAAAGTTTGATTTTCCAGGATTGTTAGTATGGTTGAAATCAAAACAGCCTGCTTCTAGCATTTAGTCTTATGATCCTGACAAGAAAAAGAATAAATGTGGTAGAACAGCTGTACATTTTCAGGAATGATAAACTTCAGCTGGAATTTTTTAAACGAAAGTTTTGCATTTGAAGTTTATACCAGCAACTAATGTTAGACAGTCACATATGATCCAGAAATAAGGCTTTAAAAATGAAAGATGAAAAGCAGCACAACAGAATAAGTTTGGTCAAAAGAAGATGTTATAAACAAGTAAATAATGCAGGAACTAATCAGATTCAGAGAATTGTGGTCTCAAGAACTTAATAAATTGAAAACATTTCTGGAGAGAAATATATCATAATGACGGTTTCTTGCATTACATTATGAAGGTAATACAGTTTAAGAGTAAAAAAACTCATCAGAAATATGCTACTTTATAATAAATGAGAAACAGTAGATGAAAGAAAATTGAAATGTGTTTATTTCTCTGATTACAGAAGCACAGGTAATGTATAAAATATGAATACTTCAAAAGTAAAAAAAAATGTTATATGTACAAGTTGTGAAACTTTATAAAAATTGTTATCTTGACTTTTCTGATCCAATATTAGAGATTTTGATTTGTAATATCAAATAAATTTAAGATTCTGGGTCAACTATTTTTTGAAAGGTGATAATTTGTGCTAAATGAATGTTGTGCACAATCCTGGTTAATTGCAAATAAGCACCTTGACTCACATTGAGGGACTCAAACCATATTATCATTTATGTCAGAATTTTGAAAATTCTTGGTTTTATTTACATATGTGTGTGTGTGTATATGTAAGTATATGTATATATATATGTATATATATATATATATGTGTGTGTGTGTGTATATGTAAATATTTTTGATACTTTTGATAATTTGGAATGTTTTTATGACATGGTGAACAAAAATTTATTAGTAACCAAATCTCATATTAGTATTTGATCACTGTGCTAAAAAAGACAAAAAATAGCTGCTAAACAAATGCCCTCAATGAAGTGGATTAAAAATTCCAATATTTTAAATATTCAGTGGCAGACTTTGCAAGCAAGAGAGAGCTGCAAATCACTAGTTTCCTAAATCAGGATTTTAATTAGAAAGCTAAATTATCCTAATCATATATTTTCACCTGAATGAATAGTGTTGATTCTAAAAATGAATTTTAGTTTTGTTGCCCATATCTATAGCCTCTTCTCAAAGAGAAAAGTAAAAAGTTTAAAATAAGTGTATTGTATTTCTTTGGTTCTGCCTATGGCAAACATGTAAAGTACATAAGATCAGTACCATCTTTTCCTTTCACTGTGTTTTTTTTTTCCTCCTTCAGGATAATAGATGCCTCTGACACCCCAGGCTGACTTTCAGGCATGTGTAGGAGCCTTTCAGACCTTTTCTACGTGAGTGAACAAAGAATGGCAAACACTCTTTCTTTCTACTAACCTGCTGGGAAGAGTTATGTGTTGAGTGCTTCATTCTCTTATGTGGCTCCCTGCTTAATAAGCTTTTACCTCTTTAAGGTAATTGATGATGATTTTTTTAAAACGGATCATTTTATCTTCTACAAGGACTTTCACATATATTGGGAGATTCCTACTGAAAAAAAAATTTTATGACAAAATTTAGGATGAATTCATTAAATGTATTTTATGTGGACTTTTTACTTCAAAATATGTTAATATTAATATACATAAAATAAAAATTAATTTTAAAAGGCAAGAATGGCAATTAAAATAGTCAATTAAAATTTGAATAAATAAATTAGTTAAAATTAAAATAGATGCAATAAAACATTCCATTTAACTAATATTTTTAATGTCTCACTTGAGGTAAAAGAAATAATACTATTATATTTAGGCAATTGAAAAAGATAGCAAAGCCTATACATTCAAATAAATTATTCCTTCTATGTCAGCTCTCTACATTAGCAATGAATTAGCATTAGCCATAAAGTTTCAAGTACACATTTTCTGTTGTAAGTTAACCTAATATAGGGCAAGCAAAACCTAGGAACCTATATAAAAATAAATCTACTCTAATTTATACCTCTAAAATTAACAAAGTTTGACCATACTAAAATTTCCCATTTAGAGAATGCTTAAGTAATTTTTTAAAAACTTAAAGGAATTATGAATAATATAATGAAACAAAAAGACCCAAAGCCTGGAAAATCTGTTCATGTTTTGTTGAATGTATGTATCTATATTGAGTTGAATATTTTATTTTGTATCATTTGAAAGAACACATGTTCATGAAATGTGAGGTAGTTAGATAGACATGAGTGAAGAGAAACAAAGTAATGAAGGCCCAGCTCAGAGACCCTCCTTAGGGCCTCCCTGGAACACCCATTTTATAGATATAAATCATCCCTGCTTCCTGAGGAACAAAGGAAAGAAAGGCCATAAACTGGTTTAATCCGGCCACAGATGCTTACAGAGTAAGGACTACTCTGAAGTTCTTTTCACCTGGCTACATTATACCATCATTATAATATCATGCCTATGTCCAGAAGTTCATGAATCTAATTATAACAAGCTGAATTCTGGGCAACCTCATGCCCAGTAGGCAAAGAATTGCATAGCAGCCAAATGGCAATCAAAATGATTTTGCATTCCAATTATCTAGCACCGTCCCTGTAACCACACATCACTGCCACAAGATAAGGTTTATTTCCTGAATTCTGTGCTGTTACAGCTCTCTTTGCTGGTAACCCACCCCTCCTTTGGAGTAAACTCTATCTTTTGTCTTTTTACCTCCCAAATTCTATAGGGTTGCAGCCTTCCTTGGCATGGCCTGTCTCCTTTTAAAACGTACTTTCAATAAATCTTAATTTTTCTAAATCCTGCTGACCTGTAATTCTTTACTGACTCCTTGGGGAAGAACTAAGGACCACCTCCGTGCTGCTGGGGCAACAGTGGATTTCCCATCACTCCATGTGGTAACAGAAATAGCCAATAAAAATGTTTATTAATAAAAGTGACTAAAATGTTCTAGGCAACAATTTTGAGTTATCAGATGAATAAAGCCCTTATTGTGTGACTTTTGTACCACAAGTACATTCTTTCAATCTACATTTTTCTAACAGTAAATATAAATGCTCAACATCTGTTCATGAAATAACATTGCTCACAAATCAAAGCCTTAAAGGGAATATTATTGTCATACTTCTTGAGATGATGAGAACTCTTCAGACCTACATCTCTAATGTCTTGTGACTATAATCATAGATAGGCTTTCTTAAGTTAATAATGTTTAGGGATAATTTGCTAAAATTTGTAGGCCCATTCATGAGTGTACCCTTAGTAAATTGTTCCAGGATGAAAATTTAGAATAACACTGTCTACCTGTCCACCAGGGAAAGATGATTACAATTATTTTGGGAATGTGTTAAAATGACATTGGCAAAAGGAACATAATTTGATGAAGCTATGGTTATACTGACAACTGAGATTTAAGTTTAAGCTGATATAAGTGTAACATTCATCAGGTAGGATGTTAGTAATGCTGGATTATTAGTTGTATTAGCATGTGTAACCTGGCCTATAATTTCTTACGCTAAACTGAATGGTAGGAATAGCTGTTCTTCTATAACTCTCAAGTTTAAGCTTGTATCTGCTCTTCTATGATGATTAGATGGATGTCATAAAAATCCTTTAGCAGAGACCTGTTTTCAATTAGTATTTTCATATGAAATTGTTATAGGGATTATTCTGTCTGTCACAGACCTTATTATAAATATCATTCATTCATCACTTCTTTAAGTAATGGTGAACTACCATCCAGTTTGGACAGATTATATAATGCTAGTACCATTAATAGGCCAAAATTGCAACCATTTTACCTGATTAATTTTATTATTACATTATATGAAATTTAAATGTTGGTAATCAGAAATAAATGTGTATAGGAGCTATTAAATATTTTTATTAACATTTATTATCTAAGAAGCTTTTATTTTAAAATCATTTGGGGGATTAAAAATAGTTTTGTAATTCTACATTATCTCCAAAGACTGTTAATTGTGGCCAGATAAAACACATCCAGTAAAGCTATTTATATTAGAAAGTTTGTTTTTGATTCTTCTGATAGAACATCAAAGCTCTTACATTTTGATCATATTTTAATTTTTTTAATAAAGTCGATATATACTAATTTAGTGATCTATTTAATGCACCAAATTCAGCAGATGGTCCATGATACAAATACATATTAGTCATGTTTACACTATCCACAACTCTTGTTAGGTTAATAGTGGGGATTTTACTCATCACCTTTCATAAAGAAATTGTGGACAAGGTCTTTGTGAAAAATTTATAGAGTTAATTATGAAAACAAAATAAATATATGGCACTACCATGCCCATCAGTCTGCTTGTGGCTGTCTTATTTCAGACATTACCCTCACATCAACAAAGCTGAATGACTTTAAATCCACCTTCTAAGTGAAAATGCATGCATAAAATGAATGGATAATATTCTAAATGTGGCAGTGATTTTAACAAACAACATCCTTAAAATAAACTACAATGTTATATTGATATATTTTCATGAGAATAGACATAACTGGAGGATGTTAGTCACTCAGAAAATTTGCTATAGTCAGTTAATATGGGGCAGAGCTAGCCACTGGCCATGTCATTAAGCAATTCAGAGAATCTCCATAGGAAAATTTAAGTATACACAATATCTGTACTCAGTCATGGAAGTCAGAAATGAAAACAGATTCCACATAATGGTTTAACTGTTTCATTTTTAATGGCCATTAATGACCTATAGATAAGGCTCAACCTGCTAGGTAAACAGCCGATTTGTTTGTTCTGGAAGTGTAAACAAGGAATAATTTATTCACTTGTTAACATTTTTTTTTGCTTTAACACATTAGGTTGTATTTGTTTTCTGACATATGTAATCTTAATCAAAACTCCTCTAAACTCCAATTTTCTCCAGAATCTTCAGCATTTTCTTTTATTCTTTTGAATAACTTCAGTGTGAAGTATCTACAATTTCTAAAAGCAGTGTAGATTTCTTTCATTTTTTTTTAAATAAGCCAAATCATATTTGGAACAATATCTGTTATCTGTTACAAAATTATGTATATATAGTGTGTGTGTATATATATTTAAAATATAAATAAATAAATGACTAAATAAATAAATGACTAAATAAAATGATGGATAAGTAAACTAAAATATACATCTTTTTTTGGGGGGGAGGTAAAACTCAAGTTCACTAGAGCAATCATGTAAGTTTTCCTCTAGTTAACAAATTAACTCTAATAACCATTTAAAAGGAACAAATATTAGAATAGTATTTAAAGCAGAATTACCTGAATGAATGTATAATAAATGCATCTTTTTTAACAATACGCAGATCATAATAAAATAAATCAACTGTATTTCTTCATGGTCACTTCTCATATGCAAAACTATTATAAAACTAGAATAATGTAATTCCAAAAAAATACATAATTTGAGTATGATAAATTCTGTCATTAGAAGTACTATTTACAAACTTGGCCTCTGTAAGAATATAAATCCAATAAAATCTCTTAAATCAAATTTCTAACCAAAAGTCAACATATAATTGTTTTGTGGCCAAAGCCCAACTTTAACCTCTTTTAAAGACAGAATTTGACAAAATATATTGTGGGCATCTATGTCTCCTTTGCTGTATTTTGAATGAGATTTGTATATGAGCTAAGCCATAGAATCTGCTTTTTATTCTCCAGTAAGAGAGAATAAAAGGGTGCTTTAGATTGAAGCTCTCTGTGTATATTTCTCTTTTCATTAAGGTCTATAAAAAAAGAAAATTGGATTAAAATGGCTAAAAATTCTTAGAACAATTCCCACAAATGCCAATAATTATAGATTTGGGTTTCTTTGGTTCTCATGGCTCTAATCTTTAGTAGCTTATTACAAGGAACAGCACAGCATCAGATACTTTCCACATGACACACATGTAACATCCTCACAAAACAGGCCATAGGCCAAGATTCTGGTTCAAATTCAATTGAGTTTCAGTGATGCAGTAAGAATCATAGGAAATGTGAGCATTGTCAAATACTGCACTGTCCATACTACTGAGATGAACTGCATCATAAAGAGGCCAACCTTTAGGGCTTCCATTTTCATATCACCTACAATTATGAAGTAGGCCATTGAGTCAGTCTTTATGGAATGTGTATTTTATTTTATTTTTCAATTTTATTTATTTATTTATTTATTTAGGTGAGGCAATCCTTGGTTTACCTTACAGATTGCAAGGACTTTGTCAGTTTACAATCCTTTATTTTTTATGCCTACAGCACCTGCTCTTCCTAGGAGGTTTCCCATCCAAGTACTAACCAAGCCCGACCCTGCTTAGCTTCCAAGATAAGAAAGGATCGGGCTTGTTCAGGGTGGCATGGCTGTAGACTTGAATGTGTATTTTAATGCTAGACTATAAAGGTTTTTTGTTGTGTTTGTTGGTGGTGGTATTTTTAACAAAAGTGTAGCACAAACTACCTGGCTTAGAATTTCAGCAAAGTTATTTGTCAGAGATTCAAATAAGATCCTGTGAAGAGACTTATTAATCTGGAACTGAATCTCTTGTCATTTATAAGATTAAAGAAGAAAAGAATCTTTTCTTTCTCTGTGTTTAATTATGCATTAGAAAATATATTTTATCTCTAATCCTCATGCAAAAACAAAGTGACATTGGATCCTATCATTTAAAATAAACAATTCAAAAGCTTAAAATGTTTCTAGGCTGGTATCAAAAAGAAAGAAATAGTGTTTATGAGCTTGGGGTCACCTATTGCAAATTAAAATCTAAAGATGAGGATTTAACCCTTTCATTTATTTGTTTAACACACGCTTTGTGGGCACTACTAACAACAGGCCAAAGTCTTGAATAAACAATTAATAGACTCTTTGGCATAACCATAAATGTTTATATTTCAACCAGGTACTGTATTGGGCAAGAAAAATATGTATTAACCCAATTCCCATTTAGGAAAAAAAAAGTGCAGCTCGCAGCAACGGTTAATTTAATTTTACATAAACACACTCTTTGAGGCTGAAGCAAATCTAACTGGGTTTCAATGTGAAAAGGAAATATAAAAACTGTTCTTGGAGTTTTTTCTAAAGAGAACTTGTCTCTAATCCTAATGTAACAGAAATGTATACATAAATCGGATTCATCAAATGACTCTTTGGCTAACAACTGTTTGAAAACGATGTTAACATCACGCATAAGTATGCTAAGTTTTCTAGGATTTGATATTTTCCGCGGTTGAGGATTCCTATATTTTGTAAATGGGAAAACCACTACTAAAAACAGAATGCTGTAAATAGAATGATGCCATTCATTTCCAAAGACTATTGATATACTAGAGTGATGTGAAAATCATAAAGTGAGATATTTCATGGCAAACTTTGTGGATAAGGCTAAGACTGCAATCTGCAGTTATCTTGAGGTAAACGCCACAGCAAGTGCCACTGACGAGTATTCTCAGGGTAAATGGGAAATAGGTTAAAAAGTTCCCCCAATCACTGCTATTGTCAACATATTCATGTATTAAGAAAGATGGCTAACTAAATCCTACCAAATGATTGGAAGAAAAATAAAACAGTAAAAGAGGTAATTTTTTGTTCGAATAGGTTAACACAATAAAAAATTATCAGCTTTTCTTAAGAAATATCGACTTTTAATAGTCATTGAACCAATTTCCATAGAGCTAATGGGTCAAAAACAAATAGATTTTTAAATGAATAATTTATTTCTTACTAAACCACATTTGGCATTCATTTGGATGTTAAACCACAACCAAAACAGTTTGTTGGAAATATCTTAATAATATAGACAGACAGTTCATCAGTGGAGGAAGACATAACTAAATAACTAAGATAAAATCTTAGAACAAAAAAATCTTTTAAAAAATACATAGAAGGATCAATGTATGGGAATCAATGATTAAAACTAGAAGAAAAACATTTTATTTAATTCAAATAAGCATAACTAAATAATTTATCTGATTATCAAAAGAAACATTAAAATAAGCAAGTTTAAAACAGCATGAAGACTTTGAAGTCTTTGTTATGAAGTCAAAATTGTCTGAAAGTTTTTCTCCATGCATTATAATAGAACACTTTCCCAACGCTTGTTAGATAGAATACTCATTCCATAAAATGCTTACAGATCTGATGCTAAAACAGATTCAAATCAAGTAACTTTGGAAAAAATCACTTTTTAAAAGACAACCTGACAAATTTTATTAAACAGTTTATTAGGTTTAATTATTTTAGGGCTGTCAGAACGTTTAATATCTTATATACCTTGTGAATCTGAGGGAAAGTAGCTATTTTAGGAGTGTCCTGTGGACAGAGGTCCAAAGAGCAGATTTAAAAAAAAATCAACATAACATTGTTTAATATGAAAAAGTTACTTTAAAAACTGAAAACTGTAACTAAAATAACTTCATTCTTATATAAGAAAAGAAAAGGATTTAGAGAAAAAAGAAAAAGAGTTTTCTTTTTTTGATAATTATTTTACAACTGTTTCTATAAACTTATACTTGCCTTTAAAAATAGAGTCAATGCAATGACTGAAATATAGAAGCAAATCCTGGGGCATAGCATTATAGAAGGTAAAAACACCATCAATTTCCTTTGCTAAAAGAACCCTGATAAGATGAGTTCCAGTGACCTACTCATTCTAGCTCAAGTAAGATTTCTTTCTGTCTTTTGATTTGCTATTTGTAAGGCCACAGAAGGATCTTTTAAGAATTTAGATCTGGAAAGAAAATGGAGCCAGAATCAGGTCACAGTCAGGTACCTGGGATCTTTTTCAAGATTATTACCACTTAGGTCTGGAGGATTTGCTCCTTTCTTTCTCATTGTCTTTTCTTTCTCCCATCTCCTTTTGAATCTCACATTATGGTGCAGTTCTCTTCCAGTGGTGATTGCATGTTCCAGAATAATAGGACAATATACTATTTTAATTTTCCACCACATTATCACCCCGGAGATGGACTTGGCTCTTCTCTCTGTCAACTCTACCTTCTCTCTTAGATCTACAACCTATTTCTCTAAACAATTCTAAGTCTGTAAACATAATCAAGTGTTCCAATTTTGAAAAAAAAAAAAAAATTACTCTTTAACATTTCATTAGCCTCTTTCTAAACCCTTTTCTCACCCAAGCCAAGATCTAATAGTTTAGATTCTCTGCATTGATCAGTTAGTTATTTCTCAACCACTGCATTCAGACACCTCTCTTCATAACTCTGGCTTATTATCACCTAAGGCATTCTTTTAACCAAATCCAAAAGGTAGTTTTCAGTAAAGTCAAGTATTAACTTGGAAATTAGCAAAAAAGTTACTATGGGCTTAAAATTTTGTTGTTGTTGTTGTTGTTGTTGTTGTTTGTTTGTTTTTTTAGCTGACTTTACCTCTTTTTCAGAATATAAGATCAGGAAGAGATTTGGGAGGAGAAGCAGCCTCAGCCATTTTCCTTAATCCACCCTACTATAACCCCCTTCTCTTTCTGTCTTCTCTCCTTTCTTTTTTTACTTTTTCTTTATCTTCATAATCCTGCCTCTGAAACTGTGTTGAAGTACGTAGCCAAAGCCCTCCCTTTTGCTGTACTAACCCATGTCCTCAAAAGAACATTTGCCAGAAGTAAGTGATATTTCTAGTCTGGCAATACTTCTTAATGGCTCAGTAAGAGGCAGTCCTACCTTGCAGCAGACAGTGTTGCCTCTCTGCTCGTTACCATGTCATTTCAAGTAGTCAGTCCCTTCAATACAGAGATGTTTTTACTAATTCATAATAAATTTATTTTCACAAGTGTACTTTCTTTTAAACACAATTAATCTGAAAACTATTCTGTCTCTGGAAAATTTAGAATTGATGCAATGAACTCTATAGCAAATAACATTGCTGAACTCACTTTCTTTCTTAAAATCTGTGTCAGACACTGAAGTTACTATCAATTCAATCCTTTATGCAGTCATAATCCTTATTTTGTTGGGACGCTAATGTGGCCAGTCAAAATCTTATTTTCCCTGGTCCATTCACAGGTATATATTGCTATTTAACCCAGACCTGGCCAATGAGACACAAGTAGAAAATTTATGGGAATTCTGAAGAAGCTTTTGCTTTCCTGATGAAAAGAGACAGACAAAACTCATACAACTGCTTGCCCTTTCTTCCTGCAGTGACAGTAGCTGTGATGTCTGGAGCTCCAGCAGCCATTTTATAACCACAAAGTGGTAAATATGAAGGAATAGCCTAGAAAATCAAAGCGATGTTGAATCTGACATTGTTGAACTGCTGAACTGATGCCAATAGCCACAAAACTCCAGATCTTACTTAGGGTATGTGTTACATATAGTTGTGTTCTTAAATATCTTTATTTCCTCTGCCTCTCTAGATTCTCCCTAGAAAAATTTATATCTAATTTGCAATGATTATTTTATGCCTGTGTTTTTAAAGTACTACTAGACATTTCTTTCAAGATATTTCATAAAGTCTTAAACTTAGGATATAAAAATAGATCTGTTTTCTTCACCCATCAAAACCAAAACCAAAATGTCTGTATTTTCCTGTTGAGTTATTGGCACCATCATTTACCTAACTGCTCAAATGAGAAACCCAGGGGTCATCTTGAGTACCACTGCCCCTGTAAGTCATACATCCTGTCACTCACTAAAGCCTGCTGCTTTGATCAAACTAATGACTCTTAGGTGTTTGTCCTTCTATTCCTTCTGTTATTATTTAAATCCTTTGGTTGATCATCAAAACTTCAAATTTGCCTTCTCCTTTCTAATCCCCTCTTTTCATCTATATATCCTGTTCTGTCACAATGATTTTTCTAAAACTTGGATATAATCCTATCATTCTCCTCCTTGAAAACTTTTAGTCTCTCTGTACCTATAGAATAAAGTCCAAATTGCTATGTATGGCATACAAATTCTCATGATCTGCAATTGTCTTTCTGTTCTACTACATCTTTAACTAACATCAGATTAAATGATATGATGCCTGGGTGACATTCTGCTGTCTTTTTTTACTTGAAGTTTATTATGCAAGTTATATAAATGAATTCAAATAAATAGAGTAAAATTAGAAAGATATTCCTAAACTCTAATTCCTCTTAACATTCTATTTCACAGAAATAATATCGATCAAATACTGAATGTGAATTCCACCAAGTTGTCTTCCCTCCTGATTACTATGTTTCTGTTTCTTCTACCAAGAATAGTTTCCTCCTTTTGTGTGGTGAACTCATCTACATCCAATGGTTTAACCTCTAATATCTCTTCAAGAGACTATTTCCTCAATTATGTGAAATTGTAGAGAAAATATATTCTCTAAGATTAGGGTATTCTAGGGAGAGAAAATTGGAACCTTGGTTAAAAGACATGCTTTGAAAATTAAAATGTTATTGGATAGATAGCAGTCCTCAGAGATATATAGAGATTTATCTCCTCAGGGATATGTGCTTCTATTTCAAGGAGGAATGAAACCCAGGAGCCAGCCACTGACATTATAAATTCAAGATTACATTACATTGTAAAACATTTGTGAGAGAAGGTTTCTTGTCTTCTCTCAAGAGAAGAGGGAGGCAGCTGTATAACAGGTCCCATATAAACTTCAACATACATAATTTTGGAGTGTCTCTATGGTGGTATAAATCCCTTTACACACACAGGCATGCTCTCATCTCTTTGCCTCACATGGGAAATTGGGGTTTAGGGAAATAGTCTGTTTTAGATCCTGAAACGTCATGTATGCTTTAAAAATAATATAAATAAATATAGATAGTAGAAATTTATCAAACTGAGCAAATTAAGGCTTCCTACTTTGTTCTCCCATAGGTACCTCTTCATTTCTCTAACAAAGAACTTACTACATCGGTGTATCTATTTTTTTTTTTTTTTAATAATTGTTGTCCTTTAAATGTTGCTTACAAGATAGTAAAAGCTGTCATTTATTTATCTTTGACTCACAAGTTACTTGCTTGTTTCTTGCTACATTGGAAATAATAAATAATTGAACAATAAAAGGATACAAATTGCAAATATTCAAGTGAAATTTAATTCCTTAGAAATATTCTACAATGCTTCTAAATAAGAACCAAGTTGACATTATATATCTTTACAGCCTATCATTTTTTCCATAGAAAACCAAAGTTTACATTGAATTTATATTACTTACTCGTAACTGAAGATTATATTGAATTTGTAAGAAATTTTCTTTGTCAAATTCATAAAAAAGGAATCCATAAACCATGTGATATGCATTAACATTGAGCTAAAAATGGAGTATTAGGAAGCTAGAGGAGAGTCAGGATGAGCCGAAAGAGGCAGAGAAATTCCTATCCCACTTTAAAAGTCAAAATAGGATGATATTTTTACTTTTGAATTTTGGGTAGAAGAAACAGAAAGACTGTACCTTTTAGACAAAGTAATCAAATTGAGACTAAATGCTCAAATAATCACTGGAACAAAATAATTATAAAGAATATAAAAACATAACAAGTATTTATTTCTTCATATTGTTTGTATTCCTATATTCAAGTTAAAATTTCTATTTTGTTTTTGCATAGAGTGAAGTCAAGTAGAAATAAGAGTAGAATCATTTTTTTATTCTATCTTGAGGTGGTTTTTGTGATACTTGAAATCAAACGCCAGTCATGACAAAATAATTAAATATAAATATTATTATTACTTTCTTTTATGGATTCTTACAAAAATTTAACATATTTTTACATCTGTGCTGAGAAAATAGAGTGGACTAAGAAAATATGCCAGTGAAATCTCATCCCATCCCCCCTTTTTTTAATAACTGGACTCTCTCAGGGAGAATGAGTCATTGACTTTACCACAGAGATTATCAGTAAATTTGTGCTGCTCACCCACCATCCTAATCATTATTGTCAGTAAGTCAATTTGAGATCACAGGTCACAGCTTTAAATTCAAGTGTGGCAAAGGGAATTTAATCAATAAATGTATGCACACAGAAAAAAAATATACTGCAAGCAAAGCTATTTTAGTAACACATTTATTTAAACTGGCTTGAAGTTATTCTGGAAATATGTTTAAGTAAAGGCAATATTTGGGTTGAATGCATTTTAGATTAACCTGAGTTTAATATAAGAAAATCTTTTATAACGCATTATTAGCAGGCCTAAATATTTTGCATTTTAATTTCTGCCTCAATTATTCTATTGAAACTATTTCCTTGAATGTCACCAATAATCCCCTAATTGCCAAATAAAACCACTTTTTTTAAAAAAAATTTTCACCTTCTTTGATGTTGTTGCATCATTTGATGTTCTCATGTTCCTTTCATTATTCAGTTTATACTCTGTCACAATATAAAATAAATTTAAGATATGCATTCCCTTCCAGATGTTCCTCACTGTGTGTACTAATTTTGTCCTTTTAGAATCTTTTTAGCAATAAATGGAAGCATAAACTATGTAGAGTTCATGAAAAGTTAAGTAGCAATTGTATTACTCAGGCATTTGAGATGTCCCCTTTTTAAATATGAATAATCGTAGAGGATTTATTACAGAACTAAAAGGGGAACTCCCACAAAGTTAATGTGTTAGACTAGGGTTGACAAACTATACATATGGCCCAAATCCAGTCTATTGCCTTCTTTCTATAACTAAAGTTTTATTTGAACACGGCGTTGCCCATTTGTCTGCACATTATTTATGGCTGCTTTTATGCTACAATGACAAAACTGAGCAGTTGCCATAAAGGCCATATGTCATGAAAATTCTAAAATACATACTATATACCTTGATGCAGAAAAAGATGACAGGCCTCTAGGTTAGAGAATTAATTAAATGACCTGAGAAGGGGACCATCATTTTTTTTTTTTTATACAAAGATTGTATCACTATTGTAAAGCTTTATGCTAAGATCATAGGATGGTGTGGAAATAATTGTAGTCATAAGATTTTTCTAGAAGTACTTATTTAAATATGAGTTTTATTTTTGGCACCTTTCTTCAAGACTAAATGTGTAGACCCAGCATAACTGGTCACCTACAAGGATTCTAGAAGATCTCACACCACCTCATCCACTATTCCAGCACACAGGTGCACAGAACTCCCTCTGGGGAAGGTGCATTATCCCTAAGACTCAAGTGTGTTGAGGAAAGAAAGGAATGAACAGTAATATATGGTGCCTTCTCCTATAACTAGTGCATCCCAATAAATTAATCTGTGTTTGAGAGTCTGTATGTTATGAGTAAAACTGATCTACTTTATTCCAAGAAAGAAGGATGCTGGAAACCTTGACAAAATAAAATTTCTGCAAGCTTTGTTGCTCTTAATTTCTTCTTGGATTCCATCAGACCTCTATTATCCTTATAATAACCAATTTTCCCACCCAACCATTATTTGGGCTAGTCTAAGTGGGTTTGTCTCCTTTATAACCATTTAACTTAAATGAACTTCCACTGACACTAAGGAAACTGAAGAATCATGGCAAACTTGTGCACGGTCCATTTTACATGAAAAAGGATGTCAGAAAAAACATTAAAGAACCCAAATAAAAGTTTAGTATATTCATATTTATCTTAGTTAGCTCAGGTAATAAACAATAGGTATTTATTTCTCACAGTTCTAGAGGTCAGGAAGTACAAGATCAAGGTGCCAACAAATTAGATTCTTGGTGAGGGCCCTCTTAGTGGCTTGTTGTCAGCTGCCTTTTTGCTGTGTCTTCACATAAGTTTTCCTTATTGAATGTGTAGGAGAAAGCAAGATCACTATGTTCCTCTTCTTATAAGGGCACTAATCCTATCAAGAGGGCCATACCTTCATGAGCTAATCTAAACCTAATTATCTCCTAAAGGGACCACCTCCAAATACCATCACATTGAGGATCAGGGTTTCAACATATAAATTTGGGGCAGGAAGATGCAAACATTCAGCCTATAACAACATTCATGTAGAAACTTTGACTTTGATTCAATATCTATCATCAGAATATTTAGATTTATATAAGTTAAGTCATTGATATTATTCAACAAAATAATGTTTTTAGGTAAACATTGACCCAGAAGTAAAATCACGTTAGAGATTTTTTGAGGGCTTGATTTCATGTTGAAAGTCTAGTTTCGTGTTCATGGATACATAATTGTAATATGCTTCTAAAAAACATATTTTTAAAAATCGAAGTACACCAATTATTTGACATTTTTTAGACAATATAAACCCAAATATTCTATATCTGTAGAAGACTGGCAAAAATACAATTTTTTAAATAATCCAGTTTAATAATTCACCTCACTCTATGGGACTATATTCTCCTTATTCCATGTATATATTTGAAGATTTTTCTTCAATAATTGATTTTCAAACTTGTAAAAAATAGGTTGGAGCAGTCAAATGATGTATTCAAGTTGTACATCTAACTAACTTATGACCATGGCCAATACTCAGAACCCACAAGAAAGAGGCTTACTCAGCTATCAACAGCAATGAGGTTATTTTAAAGGTCCTTTCAAGCTATACTATTTCATAGAAGACTTTCATTAATGATATGACCCTCAGACTTACTGTTTTCTGAAACTTGTTATACAATTTCTTAATTAACATCATTAACAAAAGAGAAATAAGTTACTACACGTTAGTCAATCTTCTCACAATAATTCAAGTCACTGTCGTCTAAAAATTCCTATATTTTGAGCCTCAAATTTAATAAAAAGATAAAGTTTTACTAGGATCCAATATGTAATATTTCAAGTGGTATTCTATGCATAGCAGTTGTTGCTGTGCATAGTTCCAAAATGCACAGATTTGAGTTACCATTGGTTAATTTAAAACTTCAGTCCCCCAACCACATGGTTCAAATTTTAGTTATCATGATATATTAACTATGAGTAAATTCATAAACTGTAAATTTTGCCACTAGCTCTTTAGCCTACAATTCACTACATAAACAAAAGTTGTGCATTGTGATCAATGACTATTTATGTCACTTCCTCAAAGTCTGTCAGATTGATCCCTGTGCATCTGTTATTTTGTTCATACACAGACAGTAAGCTTGTAGTTGTGTTGCCTTGTATTCTAGTGATAAATTCATGTATCATTTACAAAAATGAATAATTTATAAAGGAATCTTGTCAACAAAATTCACTCCATACCTGTCAGGATTGCTATTATCAAGAAAACAAAAGACAATAGATATTGACAAGGATATGTAGAGATTGCAACCCTTGCACACTATTGGTGGGAATACAAAATAGTGCAACCAATCATAAAAACAGTATAAAGTTTACTCAAAAAGGTAAAAAATAAAACTATCATATGACACAGCAATACCACCTTTTGATATTTATCCAAGGGAATCAAAATTAGGGTCTCAAAGAGATATTAGCAATCTCATGTTCATTGGGTCAGAGTTCAGTAGCCAAAAGATAGAAACAACTGAAATGTTCATTGCAAGATGAATGGATAAAAAATGTGGTATATACATAACATGGAATATTATTTAACCTTAAAAAAAAGGAAATTTTACAATATGCAACAACATGTATGAATCTTGAGGACATTGTGCTAAATGTAACAGGCCAGTCACAGAAAGGCAAATACTAAATAATCACTTATGTCAGATATCTAAAATAGTCCAATTTATAGAAGCAGAATATACAATGGTGGTTGCCAGGGGCTAGGGAGAAGGGAAATGGAGAATTGTTGTGCAATAAGTATAAGGTTATAGTTATACAAGATAACTACATTCTAGAGATGTGCCGTACAATAATTTACAATAATGTACTGTACACTAAAACTGTGTTGAGAATAGATATATTAAGTTTTTTTTTTTTTACCACAATAAAATAAAATTTAAAAGTCAAAGTGTAGTAACAAGTTTGAAAGTGATGATGCTAGAAGTGAAATTTAAATCGAACATTAATGGAAGTTGTAGAAGCAATAGTGTTAACATTGACACTGGCTCTCTCCAAGAGACTCTAGATATGCAGCCGGAGGTACTTAGTGAAGGCAAATTTGTTGACATTAATGAGGAAAGTGGTTGTAAAGAAAATGATGAAGGTGTCCCAGAGGAAGTAATGCTGGCAAAATACTCCACATTAAAGGAAACTTCAAGATATTTCATTACATTGAAAGTACAGAGAATAAATTGTTGGAAGCTGGTCCAAACTTAATTTACAAAGGCAAAAGAAAGATGCTTGTTCCATAGCATGACATATAATAAAGAAAAAGGCAAGAACTGTTTACACTACTCTTTATCAGCTTTTTTATAAAGAAATAAAACATTTTAATTCTCAATGTTTATGATATTTAAACTAGCAGTGTACTAAACAAATATTAGTTTTATTATTTTTTAAATTCCCTTATTCATTTATAAAAACAATAAGGGAATTTTTAATGTTTTAATCAAAAATATTAAGGGTCATAAAACAATCATAATTTTTCCAATTGATTGATTATTGAGATTTCTATACAATTTCAGCTTGGTCATTTTTACAGTCCTGCACTCCATTGAAAAGTGAGGATTACCTATGTTAGTTTCAGTAAATTGTACTGAATATATACTTTAGGAATTTTCAACACAAATACTAACAATATGCCATTATATATTATTTAGAAGGCAGAAAGAGTTGAAGAGAACTCCTGACTACAGTTGATCTGTTGGAAGATTTTCATATGACCTTAAAGTTCTCTGTGCTTTGTTAACTGCATAAGAAGTTATCACTTTGAGAGGCATAATAAAGTTTAAAAATAAAAGAGCAGGCAAAGAACTCTAAAGTATTGAATAAGCTAATTATCGTTTTCATAGCAGTTCATTTTAAAGCTCAGGGTTCAAATGACTAGAATTCTAGTATCTGAACCTTCCTCTTACCTTCAGTACTCTAGCTTTTTTTGGACTCAACTTTCTTAACACCTTCCTCACGTGTCTCATATTCTCTTCCTCTCTCTCCCCTCATTCCTTCCCTTGACTCTTTTCTACCTGACTGATTTTAGAATAGCTCCATATCTTTATTATTACTTTGATTTAACATGTATTGTGTTTCTAAAGAAAACTGTAATTCAATATATTTCATTATGATACTTTACACCTCTGTTCAGAATATTTACTAATTTCTAATTTTCTCTCTCCCTCTCTACCTCTCTCCCTCTGGACACACACACACACACACACACACACACACACACACACACACACACACACCAAAATAAATAACATCTTGGAATACGTATTTTTCCTTGTACGTGACCCTCAGTTTATGTTTTCCCCTATGTTTTCACGGTGCTAGAATTATGTGCATTAAATTAAACTCATTTCCCAGTATTAACTCTTCAATACTTAAACAATTCTCTTGATACACGGGTTAGAAAAATCTTAATTGCCTACATCAATCTGGGTTCAGTTCATCACAATTTCCAAATCCTACACATATAATTGGCTTCTGGGAAGATGCACAATATTAACTCTCTAAAACAATTCACTTTGCATTTTGGCAAACAATTATGTTTCTAATTTGTTAATTGAAAAGATAAAGACATGAAAATTTTAAGCATTAAAACACTGAACATTGAAAAGCTAACTATAAATTCCATTTAAATATATAAAATGTTATAATATGTGGTCCTATATTGTAGAAAAAATATACCATTTGTTTGCTAGGGTAGTTTTAAGGGGGAGGGACACCTTGCATGATAAATTGATAAAATATGTAGAAATTAGCCAGAACGATTTGCTTTTCATACTCTGGTCTATGTTACTCAGAGCCTATTTTTGTCTGAGAAATGAGGAAACAAATTTTAATGGCATCTAAAATCTCTTCAATTCTAAATATATATTGTTCTCTGAACAACTACTTTAATTAATCATGAAAATTATCCTTTTTCCCCCTCATCTCCTACACACTACCTTAAGCACTGATTATTTTGATAGCATACCTCAAATAAAATCTAAACCAAAAATCTAAAGCAAAATACTTCTAGTTCATCTCTCCCTTTTAATATATCTTGTAAAAGAAACTTCTTTTAATCTAATGGTCTTCTTTAGGTTGTATTCTATTAGAGGAAATTGGACCAAAATTGATCTGAGTAGTTAAATTTATTATTACCCACAGAAAATGGACAATGAAATGTGATTAGGCTACATGTGCCCATCATTGCCTTTTTCAAGAGCAAATTTATTATTACCCACAGAAAATGGACAATGAAATGTGATTAGGCTACATGTGCCCATCATTGCCTTTTTCTATTCATTGCCTTGAATAGAAAAGCCAGGATTCAAAGATCAATAACAGTAAAAGCAAAATTGGAGGGCAGTCAAATCAACTTAATTCCTCTCTTCTGATCAAGTGGCGTCCAATCACCTAAAGCACAATACTAATAATCAAATTAGATTGTTTTTGACTCCTTTTACCCAGAGTCAATACACACATTCGACTGTAACATTTTATATACTCAACATTGAAAAGCCACTAACATACCGATGTATACTAGAAATAAATGCTTGTTGTATTCTCAGGATGAGGCAGAGGACAAAATTACTTTTGATTATGCTCTTAAACTAAATGGAACAATTTAAGTAATAGTTTGCTTTTATCCATTCAACAAATATCTCAAACCTAGAGAACTTTGCAGGCATTAGCATATTAATGTGGTTTATCCCTTTCGATGGCACTTTTTTATAAAAATCATGTATTTTTCACTTTGCTGCTGTGTAAGACCTAAATAACATTCATTCAATCAGATCACACTCTGCCACCTGGCATCTAGGTGTCTTTTTTATGGATTCCCTTAGGAATTTATAAAACAACCCTTATTATGCTGTACAATAATTTCCTGTGTATAACAATTGAGAGGAATCGTGACTCAGTATTCTTTCAAATGTAAATGTCCAGCACAATTTATTGAGTAAATGAATGACTATTAAAAGATTATGTTATGGATATGGCTCAGACTATCTCTGTAAAGATAAGATTGGCATTTAAGAAAAAAGTTATTTTTAAAGCCCTTCTTAAGGGAAGAATTTTTTTCTTTGCAAGTATTATAAGAACTATAACCATTGATCTGACTGAGATTTCACTGCATCACATTATCCAAAAACAACACTTCATTCAAGAAGATGGTTAAAAATGCCCTTGAAGAAGCAGTTTCCAATGTGAATTCTAGGGAGAGATGGGAGTCTTAGTAAATAAGACACTGCTATCTTCACATTGTCAAAATGAGCTAGCTCATTAAGACTGTTGGAGCCCAGCCTGCCTTCAGAGTTTTCCTGGCATTAAGAGGGGGATAAAATGGGTGCAGAGTTAAAATTTTTCTTTCCTAACAAAGACACTTATGCTTATAAATATCTGGACAGCTTTTCAGCTGGAGATTTGCATAAAGTTTAAACAAAATAAAGGATGCCTGTGGTCAAATATTCAAGGTGAGGGAAGAAAGGAGAAAGAGGTGAGTTAAATAAAAATGTCTGAGAAGACAGCTTTCTTCATTTGGATAATTTAAAATGAGATTATAAAATAATAACACTGTCAAATAGAGTCAAAAGTGTAAATTAAGCCAGGAAAAAAACATGAAAGAAGAAAAAGAAGAAAAGACAAAAGTAAAATGACAAAAAACACAAACAAACAAACAAAAAAAAAAAAACAAAAAAAAAACAAGGAAGGAAATGAAAGTTTTGGGGAATGAATAGACTAACAATATTGAGAAAGGGAGAGGACATTACTGTGTCCTTCTCTCAAAAATAGTTTCTTGTTGAAGCACTTACAAACCACCTAGCTTTAGAATCAAGGAGTACCTGAGGCCTATTTTCCTTTTGCTTTTCTTCCTTCCAATAATCTTACAAAATATGATCCACTCAAAGGAAACATGAGGCCTGAAGTTACATTAACTAAGCTCTATCCCTTGATAAGAGACATTGGTTTAGCAGTGTTGTGAAGGAAAATACATTTTCTCTAAATTCTAAATTCTCTTGCCTGGTCTAATAATTAAATTGACATGAGAGAGAGAGTGGCAAGAGAAAAACAAACAAATTAAATTTTATACGTATGTGAGCCCCATAGATATGGGACTTCAGAAGTGACCAAAGTAGGCTATTTATTTTATATATCTTTGGACAAAGAAACAATTATTCGTGAAGATTTGACAGAACAAAGCGGTTTTTGCTTAGGGTAGCAAATTAATGGAGAAGTAACAAAGTTTATTTATACAGCTTTCTAGGCTTGAATTTCTCCATCTCTGGTGGTAAGGATGCCTTCTCTCCTAATATAGGAAGGATACTTTCACATGGGGGCTTTATTTTCTGCTTTTAGTGTGGGAAGCAAAGGAGGGTCAGAGTATTCTTGCACCGGCTCTTTTTTAAGTAACTTTAATTTAAAATAATCAATATGCCAAAGTGGCATATTTTGGAGCAGCCTGCCGTAAGCCCCAACAGCAGTAATATCAATAGTCTCCTTCATCCTATAGTCCAACAGGCTTTGATATGAAGATCTCAATGGCAGAACTCAGCACATCTTCAAGCATTCAGTTAGCTACAAAATAATTAAAGTGGAGACAAAGGGAAGAAGGGGGGTGTTAGCTATCAAGTTAGAGAATATGTGTGTGGGCATTAGGAAGTGGTCAACACTTAAAAGGCATCATTGGTTCAGAGCCAAAAAATGATGTGCATTTTGCTAATGAATATGTTTTTAAAAGTAATCTAGAAACATATTTAAACATTAGCAGATGGAGCAGATAGGACAAAAAAGAAAACGTTATTCAGATTACACTGTTGTATTCTGGGCACTGATTTAAAACAAAGGCAAGGATTAGGAGGAGATTTCATATCAGTATGTGATCTTTTGTACAGATGCACACATCTGATTTAGTAGGGACCAAATGGAATCTGAATAGCAGAAAGTCCAAATAAAAGAGAAAAAAAGTCTTGGTATGAGGAAGGCCTGTAGAAGCCTAATATGAGATTATAAAACTTCACTTTTCATAAACTAACCTCAGAGTAAAAGATAACTGAAGAATAAAGCACTTTTCTCAGATGAAGAAATTTTGTTATGTAAATTTTATTTACTCAAGAAGACCTGGATAAACAGCAGATCTAATTAGTCCTTAGATAAAGGAAGTACCATGGCTACTCCTGCTAAGGAGTTTGAAAAAGTTCTAAATACAATAACTAGGATTAAGCTGCATTCTGATAACAACTGTTAAAGTCTTTATACTTCTTTTCATTGTGGCTCAAACTGACAGCCTAGAAAGTAAATGCTTAGCAAATTTAAATTGCAATTATATTTGTGTTTAAATTTCTGTAGATGTTATCTGTGTCAGGTAAGAACCCTAGAGAGATATCGATAGGGATCTTATTTCTTTAATTTTTGCTTAAGAGATAAAAACTATACACTGGACATCAAAGCTGTTATGGAATCTAGAATAAATTTTATTTTTATTACAAGTACAAAATATAAAAAAAAATTCTTTTTAAAATTCATGTTAATAATAATAAAAGGAATATTATTTGGGAGGGTGTTGGAAAGAGTTATAAATTCTGTGGCATTCAGAGAGGTAAATAAATGATTTTCTACCATGATTAAAAGTAATTGTGGAGTGGTCTCCACACAGGTATACCAGATAGATATTGGAAACATCATATATCTGATAGGGCTTATAGGACAGGTTTAATGACATCAGTGCACTGGAAAATACCAGTGTCAACCAAGGGTCATAGGGTTACTTTATATCAAGGAAAAATCTCTACCTCTATAAGTGTGCTGGAGTCATCTCACACTGGCTTGGCTTGCAAGAGCTGAGTGCGCCCATTTTTTCCCAGTTCTACAACTTGTGCCATCAGGTTGTATATGAAAAACAGGTTCTACGAAAAGTAACCTTACAAGGTAATCTGATCATGAATTTCTAACTAGTCAGGTACTTCCCAGGCATATGACCTTTTTAGTAAAAGGTTTATCTTTGCCTTAAGCAAGCTCTGTCTATTGTTTCTAATGCATCTAGGTTAACACACCTTTGAAATAAGCATAACCATACTCAAGAAAGCATATGCTGTGACACCGTACAACATTATTATTACTATATTATTCACTACATCCCCATGGTTTATTTATTTTATAACTTGAAATTTGAACCTCTATTCCCCTTCACCATTTTTTTCCCTTTCACATGGTTACTAGACTTATCATGGTGATCACTTCTTTAGGTATATAAATGTTGAATAACAATGGTGTACACCTGAAACTAATATAACATCATATGTTAGCTATATTTCAATAAGAGAGAGAAAGAATTCATACTCTCCATTATGTCTCCTGTAATCCAAACCTCGCCTTGCTTTCTCTCACTTCCATGTAATCTTTTTATGTTCCTTCCTTATTTCAAATACATGAAAGAAACTGCAAAATTACCGTTCTGGGGAGAATTTGAGATCTTGCTTCCCAGTAGTTCTCATCAGTTTGAGCTCAATAAACTTATAAAATTTTCCTACAGGTTTGGATGTTTCCTAAAACAACAAGGTTAATGATAACTTAAAATTGGCCTTGGAAATTGGCAAAAGCTACAAATCAGGGCTTCCCTGAGTGCCAGAGAGTCAGTTATTAAACATCTACTAACACACCACTGTCATTATCCTCTCTCTGCTTTTTATCATCTATCTGAACAAGTGTCACAGTAAGTCATTAACACTTTGCCAGGGAACTTGTCAATAAGACAGTGTGTCAATGGTCAATGTTGATTTTCATTTTCTGTACACAGCCCGGTACTGTGCTTCAGGGATTCCTGCCTCCATTCTCACTGGCTTGTTCCTAGAACTGACTCCCCGCCAAACCACAGGCTGACTTAGTACAGGTGGAAAGAGGCCAACAAAGAAATAAAATAGTATAGCTTCTACAGGCATTCTATATCCAATTCTTTCAAATTTTTGAAGGTACTGTTCAAATTCCACTTTTACTGTACAGCCTTTCTCAGTCTCTTCAATTGTTCTTTCTTCTTTGCTCTTTGAAGGTGGCTTGTGTTTCCATTATGCTGGTTATTTCATTCAGACTCTTAATATAAGATTGAATCATAGAAAATTCGATTAAGTAATTTCTTTTTGAATAGCAGCAATTTCATATAGTTTAATCTAATACAATTAATTGTTTCATATTTTTGTTCTTCACTATAATGTAAGTTTTTTGAGGGTTGTGACTATATTTCATTCATCATTTAACTTCCTACCTGGATAAATAGCTCACATATGAGTATTCATTAAATTTTAATTAAGTGAATGAAAATCAGAAAAGATATGATTAAACAAAGAACAGTTTAAGAACCTACATATTTCAGATAATAGTAAAATATTAATAACATTTAGCTATTCTTCTATTGCTTTCTTATGCATCTGAACATACTTGATAGGTATGGTTATGACAAGCTAACAATACACTTTGTCTATTGAGATTCATGTGGGTAAGTAGATTTACAGTGTATTTATTCTGCCTGATAAACATGAAGCTCTTTGTAGCTTCCATGACAGTCTAACTATAACTCAGAGTCTACACAAAAATGCTTATATGAAAATTTTTAATAATGTAATTTATATTCTTGGAATTAGCGTATCATAGGTAGATACTTTATCCAAATCCAATATCTCAATCTAACATTACTATCCTACAAATTAGTGAAACTTTATATAATTGGTGGTTTGCTTTTTATTATCAATATGTCCAATCTACTTTTTCCAGGTATATTTACTTTACCAGGGTAAAGAAAAAGAGGAACATGGTACAAGAAGGAAACAGAAAAATTATTTAGTATACCTAAATATAAAATAAGTAACAGCCCTGTGGAAGACCATGAAACAGAAGAAAGACAATTAAGCATTATGCTCTCTCCCTTTCAACAATTAAAAAGATGGCCTAAAGTAGAAATTGACAAGCAATGCTCTTAAATTAGCTGTTAGTATATCAATAAGTGTTGATTGCAATAGGCAATGTTGACTTTAATTGGAAGATCTCTATTCTAGCTCTGACTTTAGCTTTGAGATTCACAAACAAGAAGTCATTGTATTCTGTCCTTTATATCATAGTAGAGATACAGGGTAACAAGTTCAAACAAGACAAATAGAATATAAAGTGTTACTTTATCTAAGACCTCCAAGAAAGTGGTATTCACCCAGTTCAGGGCAGGAACTAATAATTTCTAATGGTTCATTAAAGAGAGAATTTCATTTAAAATTATGTTTATTTGACAGAAAATGTCTAGGAGTATCTAGGATGAACAAAAGGAAAGGCAGAAATAAACAAATATTGCCTCTTCATTGATTAATAGTTAAATCTCTGTACTACAGCATGTCTAGAAAGAGTCCACCACAATTTTTGGAAAGTTAGACTGGTTACTACTTCTCTATCCAAGCCATTAAATAATCAGCTCATAGGGCAAAATCTAGGCATTAGATCAAAATTAAAGATATGAGAAACTAGAGGAAAGCAATTTGATAAGACATTATAAGGAAAAAGAAAGTGAAAAATTCCAATTTATCTGTGAATTATATAACTATGGCTCCCATACTCTAGAATGTAGACAACCTAAGCAGTAGAAAGTTGTGAGTATATAGAAAGCATAAAGTTACTGCAAAAGATCAGCAAATTAAATTTGTACTAATTTATGGATGTCTTTATCTCACATATAGAGGTCGCATACCATACTGATTAGGCACATGGACTGAAGCTGGAGTGAGTTCAAATCCCACTTTCTAGCCATGTTACTTGCCAAGGCTACATAAAGTTCTCTGAGCTTCAGTGCTCTTGTATACAAAGAGAGGAAATAAACAATAACTCCCTCAGAATTGTTATAAAAACTAAATGAGTTAAAACTAAAGATTCTGGAAACATACCCGGTACATAGTAAATATGACACAAATGTCTGTCATAGGACAACAAGCAATCATAAAATATAATAACAATACAAACTAATAATAAAATACAAACAAATTTAAAAACATGATTATATTTATAGTAGCTTTTTCTCATTGTGCATCTTCATTCACAGATACTCACAGTACAACCGTTTTCAATAGGAAGTTCTTAATACTTTTTCAAATTAAAACGAAAAAAGCCTGAGAATTTTATAAGTAATACAATTAATCTTGAAGATGGTCTACTAAAAAAAACAAATGAGCAAATAAAACAAAAAACTTCAGTCTATTTACCTGAAAGAGATGCCAGATAAGCATAAAAACAGCTCTCAGTCTTTGGGTCTCCAGGTATCATCACCTACCTCCTCTATATACTCTCTCTCCACTGACTCTAGTACACTGATGTCTCCAAGGAGATGGATAACTCATCATTGCAGAGGTGTGGGGGTTTATAACTTGTATCAGAACAAAAACTCAGACCCTGGATTCTTGACATGATTAGACTCATCTACATTTTAAAAATAAGTATGGATAAAACAGAACTAAATAAATAAATACAAATACTAATTGTAAACAGCTAACACTGGCAATGTTCATAAGAAAAAAAGAAAGGAATCATAACTTACACTGTTCATAAAAAGGTTATATCTCATAGCATTGTGTGCCTTGCATAGATTAGAACTTCATTTATGTTTACTGAATTGATAAAAGCACATTTTACAATGAAATGGCTAATAAATATATTTTTCTTTACAGGTTAGGAATTTTTTACTCATAGTGTTCCTCGATTAAACAAACAGGAGAAATTCTTTAAAAAATACTGTTAAGTGTCTACATGAAGATAATAGGGTTTAGTTGTTGAGAGACGTTGTGCCATGTACTGATTGGTGAGAAAAGTAATAAAGCTGCACTTGAGTAATAAGAGGATGACCTCTTTTGGCTTATTTGGTCTCTTAATATAAGAGTCACTGAACTAGCTAATTGGCTTGGCACATTTTCAAGCTAGTGGATCCTAGAAAGTGATAGAATACAACAGAAGGCATCTCTTGGCGAGAATAACTATAACTCATTCTTTCCTGGGAGGCATTCTGGTGGAAAGGATTTTTAGCAGCTTTTTGATCTCTGTTACTGATTTGGAATAAAGAAAAATGCCTATTTAATTCGTCATGATAACATTTGGTGGTGTGCAAAGCATAGGGAAGAGACAGAAATGTGTGATCTATGTACATGAGACATTAGGGCAAGCTATACTGTATGCTGTTATTCAGGCAGTATTCCCTTTCTCTTCAGATAAATATTTTGGAAAGCTTTGTATCCAGACAAATTATATTAGCATATGGAAATTGAAGGCAAGTTGAGAGCCCTTCATAATCTTCTCCTGTCAGAGAATGTATATAAAAATACCCTCAAGATGACTCAAATAATAGATTTTAGACAATTTCACTTGTTTTTTCTCAAAATTTGGATGCTTGGCTTGGTATGCTTTCTTTTGAAAACAAGGGTTCCCAAATACATTGACTATAGGAAGAGAAACCCTTTATCAAGATCACTCAGATAGCTAATGTTCCTGATACATGTATTTATAACTGAAAATTAGTAAACTGACTAGCTCAGAAGGTCTATAAATGTGGTAAAATTTGTTGTGTCAAACCACTGCCTCACATGATAGAACTGGCAAGTACTCATGGTGAACAAAAGATGTGATTCTTTAGAAGCTGTATTGGCTTATGTCTGTACTTGGTGTCAACAATCTATGCCTGAGAGGGTTAATGCCTTTGTTACCAGGCTCAGCACACACATATCTGGCCTGTGACCAACATGGGGGAAAGTTTGCATTAGGGTTTCAAGTCTAGAATTCACCCAATCCACCTAAATTTGACTCCTTCCAGAGGGACAAGAGTCTCCTCAAGTTCTAATCCTAGAAATTTTCTTGGATGTGACTATGGATAGGCCAGGAAACATTCTGAGAGATATAAAGTGCCTGCTGTCCTTTCTTCTCTGATCATTCAGTGGGATTGGCCAGCTAACTCCATTTCTCTCAGCCTTGTTATTTTTGGTCAATGCCAAAGTCAAATGTCTCTCTTTCACTCTTATTCTCCATCTTTGTTCTTCTCCCAACTGCTGCTCTTTCCTTCTCTCCCACCTTTTTAATTGTATCTTCTGGGACAAGGCTTAACAAACTCTCCTACAATTTTAGCTACTTCTCTGAATTTCTTCATCAATTTTTGACTTAAATGTAACTTCCTTCTCCCTGAAAATATCATTCTACAGTATTCGCCACTGGTGATGGTTTATCACCAGACTCCATACACTTCAGGTTTGAAGGCTGGTGCTTTATTCACAGCCGACACCAACCCAAGTCCTGCTATCAACCTGAAGTCATTGTGTTCTCTCCGTTCACTGATCTCATGATCTTCAGAGACATTCACTTCATGTTAGCCATCCCTTCCTACATCTATGCCCTGGATTTTATCAATATTATCAAGAACTGCTTCACATTTAAATCATTATTTTTACATCCATCCACACTCTCATAAAATCTCTTTTTCTAGCTCTACTGTCCCTCTCGTTCCAAATCTCCCTTTCTCCAAGCTCATTAATATCTTCAGTTCCTTTGCCTGTTATTTTCCTTTTCAGCTTCCATCTATTCTTGATGCCTTTCTAATACAGTTTACCTCATCCATTACTTCATCTGTTTCTCACAATGCACTAAACTCTCTTGTCCCACTCTCACATCTACCAGCAATGTCTCACTACTGGATATATCTATGGCTTTCACAACTATATCTAGAGCTTATGTACACAATTATTTTACTGTTTATCAAAATAATGTTTATTGATTAATTCTAGGTTTTAGGTACCAATTAGGTATTAGGGATACAAAAGTAAGCAGGCCAGTTGTGGGTTCTGCTGTATAGCTCTCTCCATCTAGAGGAGAATAGAGGCACTGATAAAATACTAACATAAATATGTATAAAAATGCAAATATAATAAGGGTAAACTTCTTAATATGTCTCAACAAGTACTCCATGACGGTGCATCTACTTACCATTCAATGTCCTTGTGGAGTTATGGTTTTTTACCTTGTAATTCTTACAGGATGTTTTTTCTGCCTAGAAAATATTTTGTCTGACTCATATTTATCCATTTGGTCTCTTTCCATTTCCATGTAGATATCAGGTATCACACAATGTATTCTTTTGGAACTCAATGTCATCTACTATATTGGTAATAATTTTACTAACCAGTTTACTTTCAAGAAACAGGCAGTGAAATGGAAAATAAACTACACTTCTAAAGGAAGAATATGGTATATGTTGGAAATATGAAAAGAAAGTTAAAAAAAGTTCAGAAATTGGAAAAAAAAGTGTGCTAGAGGACTAACTACATACAGAGAGAGGAAGAGACTGGCTACACAGAAAGGAGGAGAACATTTTAATACCTTCTACAAAGCTTTCTGTATGACGTTTGTATAACCCCCCCTTATCTATTTCTCTAAAGAATGCTATAATAGAGACTTATTTTATTCTCGAAGGCTTCTGGATTGTGGCTTGTCAAAATAGTCTTGTGTTGAATCATGTCTCATACATTTTCTTTTAGGGGGAATGAGAGGAGAGGAGTTTTGTGTGTCGAGGCAAGTCAGAGGGATGCAAGCTATATTTTAATTACTTATTACTTAGTTTATTGTATTACAATTATTTGCTTCACTGTGTTTCCCCCATTAAATTTTAGGCTATATGAAAGCAAGAATCATAATTAACTTGGTTAGCACAGTGCCGATTACAGAGTAAGTGATCAAAAAATATTTAGCGTTCATTCATTCTAAAAATAGATGAATAGATGTATGAATGAACATATTTTATATTATAACATAATTGGATTTGTCAATATAATACCAGAGGCAATTCAAAGTTGTATAATAGCTAGTAGGGAGGCAGTAATTGCAACTAATTTTAATTCTTCTTTAAGAAGAAATACAAACATTTTAAATTACGTATTATTTTCCAATTATTTGATTATAAAAAGATACATCATTGGAATATCTTATTAACTTAAAACCAAGAAAAATCATATTTAATTACTCTTTGTGCTTATGAGATCATATGTGTGTACAATAAACAAAAAGATACAGTCAATAAATTCAGTTTTGGGGTCACATTTTTTCAAAGGGAGAAGAGAAAGAGAAAGAAAGAGAGAGGGAGAGAGAGAGATTAGATATTGGAAAGAGAGAATACAAAACTAGTTACAATCCCAAATTGTGTAAAAAGCATATGAAATTATTAAAGAAAAAAATTGGAAAAATGATTACAAGGGAGTAAAATAGCTCGTTCATAGGAAAATAATGAATTAAGATTATTTTTATAATATTTTTTATATTTTTATATTTTTATTTAATAAAGGACTAGGACTGCTCAGTTCTTGCGTCTTGTACACACGCGTTTGCACATAGGAGCACACACACAAACACACACACTAACACACACATACACACACCTCTTACAGCTCTTTTAGTCTACAACAAAAACTATTGCCTTTTCTTATCTTCCTTTTTCTCCCTCTATGTCTACTAGTGATTAGTTATTTCAAATTTTAATGTTAGTTACCAATTATTTTCAATATTTAACTTGATTATCCTGGAGAGGAAATTGTCCAGAACCTTCTAAACACCAAATATGACAATGTGCTTCCTTGCTTAAATAGCCTATTGACTCCTAACCATCTCCTGATTCAGATCTGGACTCCTTTGCATGGCTCGTGTGACTTATCAAAATCTTATCTAAGAACTGTCTCCACCACAGTTGCATTTGTAATTAATTCTCTCCAACAATTATGTCATAATGAACTTTCTGTCATTTCCTGAAGCATGCCTTGTCTTTTTCTTAATGAGTGCTTAAAGGTAATTTTTTCAGGAAGCTAAAGCTTTTTTAAATAAACTTTTTAAGTTTTTTTTAAACTTTTTTTAAATTACTAATTTGAAAAAAAATTACTAGTAATGTTGCAAAAAATTGCCTTTTTAAAAAAATGTCCTGCTTTTTAAAGCTGATCACAGGGAATAAAATTCAGCATGTTCTTAATGAATCAATCTTATTATGAACATATTATTGTTTTATTATGTTAAATAATGATACCTTCAGAGGTCATTGAGGCCTTTAGGGCTATTTTCCTTAGTCTGTTTGTTTCTTGAGTTTTTTAAATGTTCATTTTGGTTATTTGTAAATCATTCTTTTGAAGCATGACTGTCATCTTTTAAGGCTTAGGAAATGTTCATACTTATTACTGATGTTGAGGCTGCCAAAAAGTAAAAAATGATAGAGATTTATTGAATACAAAATATGTATAATATATTTTTCTAAGGTCTTTATATATGTATTAACTCATTTACTCCTCACATAAGGTTATGTACATTTTATATACAAAATGGAAACAGAGAGAAGTTAAAATATTTGCCCAGTATCACATGGCTACTAGAAATTTGGCCCTAATAGTATGGCCTTCAGAGCCTGTGGTTTTAATCTTTGTGCTATGATGCTTAGGTAAATGTGTACTGAAAATTTTAAACTATATTATGAATGTGTGTAATAAATAAGAACTATATTAAAATTTTATAAGCCAAAGGATATGTAAAAAGAAGAGAGTTAAAACCAATAGGCATCAATTTAACACTCATTTATAGTGCGGCTAGAATATATCAGGAAGCTTTAAATGCAGTGGGAGTAATGCAGACATTTCTTGCCCTCATGGAACTGATAGTCTAATGGGCAAAAGAAAAATGACTTAGGTATTAAAATGCAATGTTAGAAAAGGGAAAATAAAAAATAATCATAGAACATACAGCAGGGAGACCAATTTTATTCCAGAAATAAGCACTGTTAAGATTTTAGATAATGAAGTTAAAGATTTCTCTCTATCTTCATAAAAAGTAATCACATTTTATACAGTCTCTTCAAATGTGTTTATATTTTAAGTACAATTTTAAAACTCCCAATTTTAAGTTTTGCAAATGTCTTACATTTCAGTTAATCTTCAGTTGTATCTACAAAGAGTTAGAAATGAAAACCAAAAGAAATTTTTTGAAAATGGTTTTTCAGATTAATTTGAATAACTAGAATGTCTTTAGGTTAACTCGTGTTATTTAAACTTTGGGAACAGGACTATTATGACAAGCCAAGGATTCTTAGGGCCACACAGATAAAAGCACAAAGTTGAATGCAAAATGAATCGAAAACCCACTAAGCCAAATTATATATTTTTATTTATTTATTAATTTTACTATTCTGTTAGATAATCACTTGGAAGAGTTTATCTGATTCTTAAAAATACCTTGTTGGTTTGACAAAGTTGTAGCTTTTACATTACAATGTTTATTGCAAAATAGTTTATGGTGTAGAAATTTCTTTTTAAATTAGTATTCAAATATCAATATGATTTCTAGAACAAATAGGGTTTTGCAAGTCTCCTCATCAATGCTAAGTAATTTTAGTACTCTTGCTTTTTTGAAAGAGAAGATACTAGGCTTATAAGATTCTCAGAAGGATCTCTGACCTGTAAAATGTTAGAACCATTAGTCTAAGAAGCTTTATATCTTGTTGCATTTTACTTTTTGATGGATTTTTTTATAAGTAAAATATTATCTGATGAAGTTTATGTGGTAAGCAAAATTACTTTCTTTATTGAAAGAGTAAACTAGGAATTTGGAGATTAAAATCAAACTTTGAGTTTTCTAAATGATATCATCAAAAATTATTTTAACTGAAAAAATATACTGGAGTTTTAGTGAGTTTTAAAATCATTGTAATAACCTAACTCTTTTTTTTAGTTTCTTTCCTCCTCTATTTAAGCTGACTGATTCAACCAGAAAACTAATAGGGAACTTTCGTGTTAAATAGGTTATGATGATACCTTCTCATTAAACTAAAGATCAAAGGAATGGTCCTTTCCTACACAACTGAGATCACTACCACATGCTTTCAGAGATAAGGAAATGAAAAACCAGACTTTTGAGTGTGGTGAGGTAAGGAAAGTTCATCGTAGCTCTAGTTTTTCATTAACCTTTTGCTTACCCTTTCAAGACCATTTGTCTACCTTGTGTTCAAAGTTAAGCAAGGCCACAAAAGGATGGATATTTCCTGTTAAAACTTGCAAACCAGAAAAGATAAACATTAAATTTAAGTAATCTCTATCATTTAAATAAAATAATATTTCATTATTTATTATTAATATACATTAATATTCATTTAACTCATTCAAGGATTTATTGTAAAGGAACTATTCAGGCTCCAGTTACAAGTTCAAACTTAGTATAAACCTTCTATTTTTAGAACAAACTTGAATGATTTTCTTTTGTAATAAAGAACTAGTTTCATTTATCAAAATTTCACTGCCAAATGGATCTCCAAACTTCAATTTAAAAGAGTTTTTAAAGAACAGATAAAAACACAAAATTCATAAAACTACAGAAGGGGAAATATAATCGTCATCAGAAGTCAGTAATGTGTGTCTGTAATTTTGAAAGTAAGAAGTATAATTCACTACCATATTTTGTTTTTACATACTTTTGACTGTTTCTCCTATTTTATTAGAAAAAAATTTCCAGCAAATTAAAACCATTGTGCTTTATAAAAAATACTTTAACCTGTAAAATTTGAACGTATGATAATTTGAACTCAATATCAAAATTACAGAACAGGAAATATCTTAACATTCTACTTTTCTTGAGTACCCAATGTGCTTTAAAACCTCTCTGGGACTTGTCTTTCTTTGTCCCAGATACTTTTTGGTTCTCATTAAGCTAAAACTACTGGCAAAAACAAAAACAAAAACCCATAAATAGTTTTGTGGCTGGGTGGTCTGTGATTCCAAGAATTAGTTATGGTTTTACTAATTAACTCTTGTGATTGTTCTATACAAGCTTTATTGGGAAAATGTCCTGTGCGGGGTGTGGGAACATTTTTTTTCCATGTGTGGGTGGGGAGACTGTTTTTGTAGTGCAAATGTTAAAATTTATTTAAAATACTTTAACAGAATTTTGCCTGGAGTTTTTAATTTTCTTTTAATCAAGTGATATTTAAAATAAATACACATACAAGTAATTACCTGATAACATGGCAAAGAATACAGAAAGATAAAGTTGTGTGACACTGATTAAGTGACAGGATTTTAAAAGAATAAAAAACTTTTTAAATTAATGCCAACAGTTTTGTCAGCATGAAGATACAACTTTAAAAAATGTTTTTATTTTACTTAGTTTTAAATATGCAGAAGATGCACATCATTAGTCAATGATATTCCTGGAACTAGAGTGCAGTTCTCCTGCTTTTTTCTTCATGACAGAATCTCTATATATTGTTCATAGAAACCCTTGCTGTAATGTAAAATTTATATAGAATTAAAACAAAATTCAAAGAAACTAAGGCATTAAGTAATAGACAATTTTCTCCCTTGCTAATACTTACCAATTATGAAACTTAGTTTTTATTGCCCTCTTTCTTCTTTCAACATCCCCTATGGAAGTATCCCTGTGGACTTTGAGTAGAATTAATATACTCTAGACATCTAATTGAATAAGTCTTTGCCTTACATTATTCACAACTTTGAACATTAAAGATTTTTTCTTGTCAAAAGCTTTTTAGGCACTTTCTCCATCTATCAGCTTTTCTTGAACCCTTGACTATGTCATATAACTTCCAAATAAGAGAATGCAGAGAAACGAAAGAATAAGATGGAAGAAAGGGAAAGATGAGCTGGGCACTTTTTTTTACCATGAAACTCCATGATATAATTGCTTGTTTGTTTGTTTGTTTGTTTGTTTGAATAGACTCATTTTTCCTTCTCCTAACTAAAACTCTTCTCTTTCTGGAGCCAGATTTAATGATGTCCTAACATGCATTCCTTCCCAATCATTTCAAATAGGCATCCGATTTCCAAACAGCCTCTTGAGAAGAAATTCAGATTTGCTAAATCTTTTAGAATATACATCCTTGAAACAAGTTAAAATCCAATAAGATTTTTTTAATTAAGAAAAAAATAAAACAATTAAAATTTTTTCAGATCTGGACTAAACTTGATTCCGATATTGCCTAGATCTTTGCTTACTATGTGATAATTTTCCTATTTAATTCCTGTTTCCTATTTAATAAAAGTAGTTAAGGAAATAGATAAAATCCTTCAATATTCTAAAAAAAAAAAACCTCTCACAACCATTAGAGCATTAGAGACTCTAGCCCAAATTGAAACTTTCCTCCCTTATTTCAAGTCCAAACAAATGTATAAGGGCTTAAGACTATTTCAAAAATATGTTTCAGAAATCCCAGTCACATGAAATTATAGGAGATGTATGTGAATGTAACATCCATAATTAACTGGAGAACCATGAAGTAATGAATATGAAGAAATAATTATAACCTAATGCTTAATAGACAATAGATGATATATGCATGTGGGTTTTCCAGTTTTGGGGGGAGTTACTTTGAAAAATAATTTTATTATCTAAATCTATATTAAACAGAATCATATTATACTGAAGCAACTGGAACTTTAAACAGTTTTCTCTCTATAAGAAATTCAGTAAGCTAAAAACTGAGGATTTATTTGTAATGTTAAATTGAAAGGTTTTTTTGGATCAAAAATGAGTTGTTCCAATTTCTCAATATGTATCTATGTTATTTTTAAACTAATTAAATTACCAAAGTATTACTTTACTCTAGTTTCATTGTCCTTGGTAATCATGTTTTCTGAATTGAAATTCTTAAATATGCCTCAGGATGCTACAATCTCTCTGTTGCTCATTTTCCTCATAAGATACATACAAACTAATGTAATTTTTATGAAATATTTGTTTAGATTGTTTATCTAATGATGTAGGGGGTTCTTTAAATCTCAGATCTGGGCCTTCCTTTCTTCTCTAGTTTCTCTGTCCCACTCATTTCATAAAGTGGCATTTAAATTCCTTCGTTTTACTCATGATTCCCAAATCGAGATCCTCAGTCAAGACCATTCTTCCAAGCTCCAATTCACCAATGCATGTGCTTACTTGACATGTTTTCTTGTATGTCCTGCAGATATCTCAAACTTAACATGCCAATAATGATACATTTAATTTCTACTGTTATAACTCTTACCCTCCCCAGCATTCTTCATCTCAGCTAATAGTATCAGCTTCGACTGAGTTAGTCAAGCCAAAACTTGTCTAGTTTTTTTTTTTTGTTTGTTGTTTTAATCTTCATAGACTTTATTATTTATTTTTGGAGCAATTTTAGATTTATGGCAAAACTGAGTGAAAGGTACAGAGTTCCTATAAACCCCTGCTCCCACTCACCTTCCCCATCACCAACATCCCCAACCATAGTAGTGCAATTGTTACAATTGATGAATCTACATTAACACATCATTGTTACCTAGTTTTCGTTAGGGTTCCCTCTGGTGTTGTATTTTCTATGAGTTTTGATGGATGTATAATTGTCATTGTTGATTTCTCCCTTTTCTTCCCCAACTCCATTCCTAGTTCAAATTCATCTATTATTTATATGCATTCCATCTATGAAAATATTTCCTGAATTTGCCTTTTTTTATTGATACTATCTGTTACCTCACATCTGGAATAGAATAGTAGCCTCAGAGTTGCCTTCCTATCTTCACTCATGTTGGCACACACCCTGCTCCCAACAAATGTATTTTTTAAGTGTCAACCGAATCAGTTCATTTATGCTTAGATGGCTTTTGATTGACCTCAGAGAAAATCCAATCTCTTTCCATGGACTACATGCCCTTTGCCTAGATCTCTGACCTCTCCCTGCACCACTCTCTTCCAAATGCACAGCTTTCCAGCTGCACAGACCCTCTTCTTATTACTCAAGCCCCCTTACTCTTGCCTGTGCCAGAACCTTTGCACAAGTTATTTCCCTTCTGGATGCTCCATCAGTCCCCATGGCCTTCATGTGACCGGGACTCTCTTGTCTTTTGATTTCAGTTTAAATATTTGTTCTGGAAAAAAAGCCTCCATTGATCATGTGACCCAAAACAAGGTTATAAGCCAAACCTAAGTACTTAACTAACTTTGGGCAATTTCAAAAATTTATTCGAGTCTCGATTTTCTTATCTACAAAATGAGTAAAACAATAATAGTATGTACTGCATAAGGTTGTTGAGAAGATGTAAATGATTGATGTATACAAAGTGCTTAGCACATATTAGCTGTTATACAGTGAGCACTCAGAAGTTATTATCTTTTCTCTTTTTCTCATTCCTTATTTTTTATCAATATATTCAATTTTTTTTTTTTCTCAGTTGCCCTCAGCCAACAGCATTGAGTTTATAATGCTGGGTTTTCTAATTTTCCCTCCATATTCTTCCCCAACACCAAAACACCTCTTTTTAAAAATTGACTTTAGATTACTTTTCTTTTCTGATACCAGTATTATCATTTAGAAAGTTCCAGATAATAATAATCCAATTTTTTTTAAATATAAAATATTTTCTATTGAATGGTGACAGGGTGCTCACCATACTGATTACTATCCCCAGGTTAAATTTAATATTGATAACAACCATATTTTTAACCTTCTCCTTAGGATTCTAAAAGTAAGGTACTAAGAAAATACAAAAATAATCCATATCACATGAGAGACTGAGAATATTTTATGTGGAAAATGCAAAGAAGTTAGTAGCAACTTAAATTATCTATTTATACCAAATATATTAGCTTTTGGCATTAATCTACCTTTTCCTGCATTTATCAACATCTGCATTACTAATAATACTATGATAGCCACAATGTCAGAAAAAAATAAAAAAAAATGGTAAATTTTAAATTGATAGATTTAGAAGAAAAGGAAATAAAACATAATAAACAGGGACTTAAATTTGACTTCATTCCTCATATTTTTTTTAAAAACTATGTGTTTATTAAGAAGTATATAAGACCGTTCCACAACTAAAGTGAAAATATGAAAAAGAAAAAGAAAACACAAGTTTCTAAAATATTTAGATAGTGCTTGAGATGTCAGAGTAAGGATTCAACACTTTACAGAAAAATAACAATTTCGAATATTTTGGTGTATTTTCCAACTATCACCAAGAGTTTTTTATAAGTTCTCTAGTTTAAACAGATTTTTATTTAAATATTAGGAATGTGAGGTTTTAGATGTCAAAGCAAAGCTAGATTTCTTTGTGAACTGAAGATTTCTAATCAACTTTCTCTGCATAATGTTTAGCTTTAATTACTTTAGAAAACATACCAATTGTACACAGAAATAATTTTATACTTATGTTGACAATAGCTTAACTATGCTCAGAGCACCACAAAATCCATCATCTCTAATCCCAATGGCACTGGAAAAATAACACTAAAGACACCTCAGCTTAATTTAAATCTGTAATAAGCCAAAGAAGAAACAAAGATAACTGTCCCCAGATTAGCATACATTGTAATAATTTTTAAGAAAATAAATACTACAACTTTCTTATGTGGGATTGCTAATTTTGCAAGGCACATTTCAGATGAAATAAAAGACAAAAAGAATTTCACCACATAATTATACTGTACCTAATGTAGCAAAATCTTTTACTGGATTTCAATGCCTGCTACCCCACCAAGTGGACTAATAGTGTTATTTTTTGTTAACAATGCTTAAAATAAAGTATCCGTATTGCAAGCTAAAGAAGCAGAATAAGTTTCCATGAGAAACAAAAGGTGTTTTCATCCAAATTTAGGTTTACAGATTTTAGCACTAAAATGAGAGCAAGCAGCATAAAGCATTTTTATATGCAGTATTAAATATATGTCAACACATAAACACACCTTTCTCTGCAGGTTATGATTTTAGTATACAAGATAGTTCAGTATAACTAAGATCAGATATTTAAAAATGTGAATTGACTATAAAAATAAGGACATTATTGTATACATAAGATGTTATGAAATAAGATACTATGGCATTTTAACAATGTTGTATTTACCACCGGTAATTTAAAATTTTTTTTCTTTATTTCTTAACAGATAATTTAATTGACCAATATTTTCTAGAAGCAAAATAGAAAGATTCAAATGATTTACAACTAAGAATACTATTTAAGAAAAAAAAAGAATAAATAAAGGTGAAAGTATCATAGAAGAAAAGCTAAACGTTTTGAAGTCACAAATACCTCTGTTGAGTTCTAAATCATAATTTATAATCTTGGTGATTACTGGCCATCCTTGTCCCATTTGCCAAACAGAGTTAATTACACTTAATAAGTAGAGGTGTTGCAGTAAAGTCTATAAGACTTGACTAGAGCTAGCCTGGTTATGAAAACAATAACAGCATTCTTGGGATAAAAGTAAAAAACAAATAATCAGGACTTACTCTGTGTCAAGTACTATTTTAAGGGCTTTCATAAATTACCCTATTAAAAACTTATGTAAATTATTCCTTTAACCCTTATTATTATCCTAATTTTACAAACATGAAAACTGAGTCACTGAACAATTAAGGACTTGCCAAACTTCAAACCAATGTTAATGTCCAAGGAACAATTCCAACCTAAGCGCCTGCTTCTGGATTTCCTCTTTTAAGCACCGAACATGATAGTTAGTAAATGTCAAATAAATGCATACAATATTCACCTATTCATTTACAAATACATAAAATATTTTTTCAATGAAAGGGGAATCTTAAAAACAAAAACAAAAATCAGAGATCCAACAAGTGTTTTAATTTAAAAGATGAATAACTTTAAGTTCACTAATAGTTGGTTTATCTTTTTAGTGAAGAATTTGAAACAGGATCATCAGTATACCTCCACAATGTCCCTGTCTTCTAAGCCACTATATTGTAGAAAATAATCAAAGTTTCTCTTGTACCAATTCTTATCCTATTCCATTAACTCCAAGTTTATTATAAAATAGATACAGAGGAAGATAGACCCGAATAGACTTCAAATCAAAGAAAAAGGAGAAGAAGAAGAAGAAGAAGAAGAAGAAGAAGAAGAAGAAGAAGAAGAAGAAGAAGAACACATTAAAAGCATGCTTCTTCCTCTACCATTGAAAATATATACCATCGGTTAGTAATGAAAGGTCATGAACAAATGATTGTTATAGGGAAGTCCACAGAGTCCCACCTTTACAAATGTGCTAGAAGCTAGCAGCCATATCTTATATTATTTTTAAGTCTAGGTTATGTTTTACAATAGCTTGTAATTGTATTATCAAAGAATCATTTAACATAATTCAAGCTTATATATTTTTTAAATTAAAAATAATAGCTTTCCTATTACAAAAGTACTATATGAATAATACTTTACCTCCAGCTATTGCTTTGTAAAAAAATGATAAATCTTTCACTGTCTCCCACTCTGGGCCATGTGTCTTACATAACTTTTTGGTGTTATTGGAGCTGCTAAGGCTAATCTGAGGAAATTTGAACTTGCTTATCACCAAAACTTTGGTCTTAACATCTTTAAAATCATGGGAGTTGGAAAATACAATTTCAAAGTTTTCTGTAGGATTATAGTGGGAAATTTGCATTCAGTTTTGATCGACTGGAGCTCTACTGTGTGGAGTGGGGAGGTGGAGAAGTAATGAACACTTCTGGAATGAATGCTATGGTAATAAATTGTTTTGCCAAGCAAGAAAATATGTGTTGTCCTTGAGAATAAGGTTGTTTCTGTGCAGATTATTTTCTTAATTGGTAGGTAAAATTTAAGCCAATAGTTTTCAACCTTGGCAACACAGAAGCACATGTGAAGCTTAAAGAAATGCTTATTAAATAAATTTTATTTACTTTGGTTAAGGTAGGCAAGAGATTTAATAATTTAAAAAAACTTCTCAGAGGATTCTCTTGCATACCTGGTTGGGAACTATTGCCTTAAACTAAGTATAATGAAGTTGTTTTCTTCTTTCCCTCCCTGTCTCTCTCCTCCTTCCCTTCCTCTCCCTTCTCCCCCTCCCTCTTTGAACACCCCCCCTTCCCTCTTTCCTTCTCTTTCTACTCCATTCTCTAAAACCAAGAGAAGGTTAGAGGTCTGGATTTTTCTTGGGTACACTGTCCAGGTTCATGGTCAATGACATTTTTATTAAGGAAAATTAAGCTGTATCTTATAAAAATACTGGAGAGATAAAATCTGAGGGCTGGGGAAACCTAATAATTCAAAGAGTACTGTATATAGTATCAGTTTAAATGTTCTTTTCAATATTTTAGGTATTTTCTTCTATTTCAGAGCATCGATGTTTTATTAAATGATACATTAAAATTAATCTGTGTTGTGGTGAAGTCTCTAAGAGACTATATCTAATTTGAGGCAGAGTGATGTTTACCTTGGTATGAAGTGATAGGCTTGAACTCAATGAAGAAAGCCGAGATACAAGGAAAGTGACCTGGAGGAAGTTTGAAGTGCCTTGAGCCAAAAGTTGGCCAAGGTTTTGGGAGATGATAACATTTAGTGATTCTGAATGTTCAGATAATTAAAGTATATGAGAAAGATTAACAAGAGAAAATAATTAAATTTAATTATGTAAAATTATATATGTACAGCTGGTATAAATATGGGGATTTTATAAGAATATGGGGGCTGATGACAATTAGTCAGTTGAGGCTTATATGCCATTTTGCTATAAAGAGAACAAAGACTGGGGTGGTGGTGGGGACTATGTAGTGGTTTGGGACTTCAAAGGGGAGAAAGGCATTTCACATGAAGATGGTAAAGCAAATGCTTGATAAACAAACCTTTGCTTGGCCATCTTTAACAAGTGAAAACAGGATTTTGATCAAAGGAGCCTTGCTACATTCCTCCCTGTTTATCACACACTAGTTCATATTAAAGTATGGTTATTTATGATGATAGTTCCCTTCCTGGAACAGGCTTTCTACCTAAATTCTTCTAAGCAGTTAGGAGGAAAGCCAAGGTTCTTCCTGAGTCTTCCAATTCTTAAAAATAAACAGCTTAAAATAATCAATATCCCTAATAGGCATATTTTGGGGTGGCAAACTCTGCTCCCCTTCAGTTGAAAAAATATTACCAAAATAGATTTATGAAACATGTCTGCCATCTTCAGAGATTTTAGAAAATGCACAATAAACCAACACTCAGAACATGAAATGAGAGGTCAGGATATTGGACAATAACTAAGTTTGAAATCTGGAAAGAATAAAGCTATTTATGTTCCTTCAGTTCTTTTAGAAAAACAAACATACACATAAACACACACACACACACACACACACACACACACACAAGCCACAGGAAAATGAAAACACAACTCTATCTGCAGAGATAGACTTTTTTTTTTAATCCAAAGATTTAACTACAACCTACATTTTGGCTTTCTAAATATCCCTTTTTAAAACTTGACAATATAGTACATGTTTCAAATATTTAATGTGTAAATAAATTTACTACATCCATTTAACAGCAAGGGAACCTTTTAAATAATTAATTTGAAACAACTAAAAAAAAAACTATATTTTCAAGCCATAAGTTAATGAACTTATGACTCTTTCAACCAGCATCCTGGAAAATTTCCTTCAGTAAATGCAGAAACAAGCATAAATTTATGTCTCCCTCAAGATTTTTGCACTTTTGAAATATTAAGAAAAAAATCTCCTAGAGGTTTTTACACTCTTAGGCTTAGACAAAAGAAAAAGAGGCTGTTGTTTTTTTTTGTTTTTATTTTTGTTTCTCCCTTGAAGCTCGACTGCGTTTTTTAAATGAATTAATTTATTTTTATTATGGTGACATTGGTTTACAAAATCCAGTAAGTTTCAGGAGTACAATTTAATGGTAAGTCATATATATATATATAATATATATAATATATATATTATATATATATGTGAGTATGTATGTATAGATAGATAGATAGATAGATAGATAGATAGATATAGATATAGATATCACATTGTGCATTCACTACCCATAGTTAGATTTCTTTCTGTCACCATATATTTGACCCCTTTTACCCAATCTACCTCCCCCTCCCCTCACCCTCTGGTAACCAGTCAAAAAATGAGCACAGGACCCGAACAGACACTTCTCCTAAGAAGACATACGAATGGCCAATAAACATATGAAAGGATGTTCAACATTTCTAACTACAATGGAAATCCAAATGAAAACCACAATGAATGAGATACCATCTCACACCTGTTAGAACAGCTATTATCAACAAGATAAGTAACAACAAGTGTTGGAGAGGATGAGAAGAAAAAGGAACACTCATATACTGCTGGTGGGACTGCAAATTGGTACAGCCAGTATGGAAAACAGCATGGAGTTTCCACGAAAGCTAAGAATTGATCTACCATGTGATCCAGACATCCTTCTACTGACTTTTTACCCCAAAGACTTGAAAACTCATATCCAAAAAGATTTACACACTGATGTTCGTAGCAGTATTATTTACAGTGGCTAGGACATAGAAGAAATCTAAGTGTCCTACAATAGATGATTGGATAAAGAAGCTGTGGTACATATATATAATGGAATATTACTCAGCCATAAGAGGAGATGAAATACTGCCATTTGTGACAACATGAATGGACCTTGAGATAATCATGCTAAGCAAAATGAGCCAGACAGAAAAAGTTGAAAACCACATGATATCACTTATATGTGGGATATAAACCTAAAAGCAACGAATGAACAGGACAAACAAACAGAGACTCATGGACATGGATAATAGACTAGACTATATCTTTTAAAAACCTTTATTATTAGCATTTCTGTAGAGTACGGTCTGAATGAACCCAAAGTTGATCTAAACTCTCATAGGGTGCACTATAAAACTGAGTCTTGTCCAAGCCTGTCAATGTGAAGCTCTAGCCTAGGTAGGCTTCAAGTATGGAAGACTCTAAACTAAGGTTAACTTGGATGTCCATGTAAAATCTGGACTTCAGAGTGTCCATGAACTACATATGGTAATTGTAAAATGCTTTGTGTTTGCACACGTGATTTTTTCTAGGGAGAAAAATAATTGTTCTTAAAGGTAGCAATAACCTAAGAAAAATGTAAGGAGGTCTGTTCTATAGTATATAGATTGCTTCGGGAACTCTCTGATTTCTACTTGGGAATTACTCATCCTAGAGACTCTGCTTTCCAGGCTAGTCCTTGCAAGATTAGGAGAAATGGGTTTTAGTAACCCTTCATATCCTTCAGAAAAATCATTTACCGGAAGAAGCTCTAAGGGACCTTTGCACAGATAGAATGAAACTCTCACTTCAGATGGACTGAGAATTAACCTTCAGATTGTTACTACAGATTGGCCAATGTTGTGCCTTTATATTATGAATGATAGTTTGTGGTTCTGGGCCACTTTTCAGTCCTCTTCTGCTTGTATCCTCAAAGAACAAACACAGCAAATATTTTATGTCACTCTCAAAGTTATCAAGCTTTCCTTTAAACAATACAAATTTTTATTTCATTTTAATTTTTATTTTATTCTATCTTATCTTATCTATTATTTTATCTTATTTCCACTCAATTTCTAAACCAAAAATTTAACCTCAACACATAATGAAGTCTGATAAAAAAAAAAAATAGCTAGAGTTCCTCAAAGACTAAGCCTATGTGTCAAGGCCTTGCTATCTTGAATGTGGTTCCTCTGTCATCTAAAGTGTGGTTCCTCAGCCTGGAGTAGTCCTTAGAAACAAGTTGGAAATGAAGAATCTCAGGTTCCACCCAACTACTATTAAGGCAGAATCTGTATTTGTAACAAGATCTTTATGTGATCTGTATGAACATTGAAGTTTGAGAGGCACTATTTATGCTATATAATTAGGTGTGTGTGTGTGTGTGTGTGTGTGTGTGTGTGTGTGTGTACGTGCGCGCGCACGTGTTTTGGGAGGTGGCATAGAATTGGGAGGCATCATCAGTCTCTACCAGAATTTCCTCACAATTATCTTTGTAAAGCTTTGACATTTTCTTGATCAGCATTTGAGTTACTGCTATATATTGAAATTGAGGATCCAGCTGTATTCCCTTAGGTAAAGGATGACAGCCAATGACTAAGAGTTGTAAGGTTCATAATTTACATGGGGGTGGGGTGCACTGGCAGGGCCAGCACTATAAATGTTTTCACTCAGCCGGCCGCCCTCCATTCAAGATTAACAGTGTCTGTTGGATTGCCCTGTAATTTTAAGTAAGGCGTAACCTCTTTACATTTTGTTTCTTTAGGATTTAAATTTTTAAATTTCTTTTGGAAAGACACAATAAAAAGGGTGTGGCTTTAGCTTTGAGTGTAAGCCCCATTGTCTCTTTTGCTTGTAGAATACCAATTGGAATGTAAATGTCTGGAAAATACAAAAAAATTATCACTGATTAAAATTTAAGATTGTCCATACTATTTAAAATATCCCTATAAGAACTTAATATTTAAAGCCATTTTTAATGGGGTAGTTTCATTTCTGAATGTGGGTAAGATTACATTGAAACCAGCTACTAAACTTTTTGTATATTATATTAAAAACATTTTTAAAACCATCCATTGCATTGCATTCTGTTTTATAGGTAAATTTGTAAGAATCTAAAAATAATGAATAGGTTATATTTATTTTCTGGTAATTAAAGAAATATATTATAAATGAAAAATAATCTGAAGTTAAAAGGAACCATTTGCAGGCAATTATTTTTTATTAAGCTTATTATTTATTCTAGAGTTGCACAAACTAATCTTTCCATTTCTTGCCTACTTCCATTTTTGTGTTGCTCAAAAAAATATTCTATTGGGTTCCAGAAAGTTATAAGGTCAAAAGCAAATATTCTATCCAGAATCTGAATTATTTTTTTAATTAGAAAATGAAGCCAATGATAGCTGCCGTATAATTCTGTTGAGTAATTTTTAAAGTTAACATTTATTGATTTTTGCTTACTATATGCCAGATACTTTTTTGAGCACTTTGCAATAAGTAAAAGTTTTTCAAACTTAGGGGGTATAAGATTATTGATATTCTGCACCTACTTTTCCTTGCCTATAAAATGGCCATAAGAGTCCTGTGAGGATAAACTAGTGTATTGCTAACTATTTAAAAAGCAAAATCTCAGATCCCATTCCAGAAACTCTGGGACTAGAGTTTAGCTCTCCAGTTTTAACAAGCTCTCCTGGTGTTTCTGATGCATGATGAAGTGTGAGAACCCAGACTCTAGGTAGAGTCTGTAAGAATTGTTCACCAGAGATCTTTAAGTAAAGTTTCATTGGGGAGTGAGCACAGTAACCACATTTCATGGAAAAGGAGAATACTGGAGTTGAAGAAGTGTCAAGAACACATTACTGTTTTAGTAAACAGAATTGAGAAGGAGATAGAAGTAAATTTAGGAAAAACTGCAGATGATTACTTGCTATTTCCCCCAATAATACTTCATATGCTTTATTATTATTATTATTATTATTATTATTTTCACTTGCAGCACACATGTAGTAAAAAGAGAACAGACTTTGTAGTCCAAGAGAATGCATAACATTCACACATGAAGAAACATATCACAAATAAATTGAAAGGAGTCAAACTTCTGAAAATTAAAGATATGTGTATCAATTTATACTTAAAGTAGTTGTATTTTTTTAAAAAAAATCTAGTATAACACTCAGTGTATGAGAAGTTGCAAAGAAATGAGTATAATCTATTTACTGCTGGTGGTCATGGAAATTGGCATACTGATTTATGATGAATGAATAACAAAATGTATGAAAAGTCAAAGATTGTCATTGTGTTTAATTTAATAATTCCACCTCCATGGCTCTACCCTAACAAAATAATCCAATAGAAGCAAATGTCTATATAAAATTTATTTATATTTCACTCTGTTTTCTTTCAATTGTACAAACACTCTTGGATATTTGTCCTTACATCCATTTTACTCCATATATACACCAACAGATCTTTTCATATTGTATGTCATTCTATTTACATGTCTATGGCAAGAGCCCTTAAAATTGATTTTCCCTTTCTTTGAAAGTCAATAAAACCTTGTTTTCTTTCAATTGGACACATGTTCTCCCAGAACGAAAATATTGTCTAATAGGTTTTATGATCAAGTGTCACTATGACACCTGGTCAATGGAAAGTAAGCAAAGCATTGTGTGACTGGTGGAATCTTTCTTAAAATATGCTGACATCTACCCGTTGCCTTTGTCGTCTAGTCTGCTACCTGGAAAGTAAGTGTGGGGTATGGAATAAACCACAAAGAGGAATGCCAAAGCAGAAAACCAGAAGCTGATTTAGCAACACTGAAATTTCTACATGTGGACACTTATTTGAAAGGGAAACTTCTTCCTTATGGAGGTAATATTTTTAGGATTACTTATTCACAGACAGTCCTAATCATAAATGATATAAAATCTGTCTTTGTGAACTACTTGAAGGAAGAAACCATAGTTTATTCACCTTTGTCCTCAGTACATGTTACATAAAACAATGTTGCATAAAATTGTTTTTTTAATAAACCATAATAGATTTCTAAAATGTTCTAGAATTAAGTCTGCCAAATATAAGTACATTATAATATTTACATGGCATAATCTTATACTAAAAAAAATATGTTTATTGTTTATTTGAAATTCCAATTTGACTGGGTATCTTGAAATTTTGTTTGCTAAATATGGCAACCCTAAATTAAAGATATTTTGAAATACTACTTTTACTAGCTACTTCCATGTTATCATTGTCTTAAAATCTAAATTAATATTTAAAGTTTTTAGAAAGTTTGAATTATACAAAAGTTTGTTCTATTTGGTTTTGATAGTTCATTGAAAATTATTTTTAAAATACAAATAAACATGTATGTCTTTTACTACCTACACAAAATTTCAAGATTATTTTAAATATTTTCCTAAATATCTATTTCTAAATGAAATATTTATATACTGAAGTTTTAGAAACATCAAATTTTTATAAATCTTGCAGCTTTTTAAATTTTATTTTCAAATTTTCTCTTCCACTCTCAATATTGCATTAGTAAGCATAGAAATTTTGTTTGCAATCTTAAAAAGGCTCGAAAGTTTCAACCACAAATGCATGTTCTTTCACATTTTGTGCAGGTTCATAAAATGACAAAATAAATAAATAAGTAAAGCACAACAGAATCAAAACAAATAAATCAAGAAAAAATAAAACTGAAAAATCAATTAAAAACAATAATAGAAAAACTGTCTCAGGATACAGTGATCTTAGAATATTTATATAGTATCTTGTTATACAAAACCGAGAAGTTAAATAGACCATATGATTTATATTATTTGAAGCATGTCGTGTCTTCTGAAGGCAACTGACAAACGTTGAGAGCTATATGTTTTTTTGTCTTTTAGAATTAATGACATTGGTTTTCTTCTTTTCATTTTGAAAACCACCCCAAACAACAAAGAACCCAAGAACAGACAGTAGGGAGCTTCTGCTTTTACTAACTAAATATATATGGATATGAAAGATTGGGGAAAAAGATGAATGACCTCACATAAAAGAAGAAGGTGGAATCTCAGGGTCTAGAGAAGGAATATTGATACAGAAAATCTTAGAAATTCTCAAGAATTAGAGGCACTAAAGCAAAGATTGGAGCAAAGAAAAACATAGATATGATTTTAAAAATATTTAAAAAGTCAATTAGAACCTCAGGTACCCAACCTCACCTTCTCCCACTATTATAGGAGCCTTGCCAAAACATCATCAGTGAGGTTGCAGGTGCAAATCATGGGTACGAGGGTGAGATGAACTGTGAGATTAGTTGAGAGACTGCAACACCTTAATATTCTCTCTAGGTAGTTTTTCAAGACTAATATCCAAGCTTAAAGCTCTTAGGCAGGAGATTAGAGGATCCTTCTGAGAGAATCTGAACCATTCCTTAGAAAAGATCCATAGATGCTGAAAGTTGAGGAGCTGGAACCAAAACCAACATAGATCAGAGTTACTGGCTTAATGAGTCTATGGAGTCTCCATTGCCTTTTCTTCTTGAAAGAAAATTTAAGGACAGAGTAATTTTAAAATTACAAGACAGTGATTTTAACAGGATTAAATGCTTGGAATTTTCAGATTTATGCTTTAAAATCATAAGATAGATTTCCTGAGAAGTATTGTGTGATGCATGCTATTCAAATGACAATGTAAATGTTAAACACATCCCTGTAAAGTGAACATCTTTTCAAATCAGCAGGCATTTGGGCTAGTGTTTCAATATCAAATAAGAGGTGAGTTTCAGTTTAGGTTTTATATTCCACTGAGTGGAAGGTAAACACTATTCTCTGAGTACCTATAAGCACCTACTTTAGATGTTCTGGATGGTGTAAGGGGAAAAATAATGTCTTCCCAAAAATAATATCTTCCACTTATTTTTCGGGATACCTTAGTAATGGAGTGCTCTTATGTAAATTGTACTAAATGATCCTCAATTAGATGTTTCTATTAAATATTCTTGCTTTACCTGACCATTAAAAAAAAGATATGTCTCTTAGTTAACTATTTAATGTGTTATGGCATTTCTTATGTTTTCATTTCTTTATTCCTAATTTTTCAACAAGTGTATAAACTGAAGACAAAAAAGATGTATTTCCTGTGAATTACTTATAGCATGTAAAATAGAGCCAAACAGTGGATTAAAAAAAAAAAAAGTTGAGTTCATCTAAAACAAATCATTTAATTTTGGGGTTCATCAGTCAAACAAATAAAATTCACCAATTTTTAAACAATGGCATGACAAAATCATCTCTACAGACTGAATATGATTGTAGCATGAAAAACTATAAAACAGTCATATTTTTAGTACTATAAATACATTTCTTCTTTACAGTGAAATACTTTTTTTATTCATTAATCATGACACCATGGAAGATTCCAGTTACAGAGTGGTGATCAAGACAGGAATAGTCAACCCTTCATGCCCTTTCATCATATAATATATCAATATGAATTAAGGATGCAGATTTGGCCAGGGAGTAGAAAGCATAGTGAATGGAGCCAGAGAGCTTTGGGTTTAAACCTCTGTTTTGACAGTTGCTGACTGACTATTATGTAGTACATTAAATATGGGTGACATTTCTGGCAGTCATACCAGAAGCTATTCGATCCCTCATTCTTCAGAAACTCATAGGGTGAGGGAGGCCAAATAATTTGACCTTTTCATGGCAAAACTAGCTTATAAACACACCTGAAATAAACCCCTATTTAAAAATAAACTACTACAGAATTCATACAGCTCTTAACTAAGTTAAAAAAAATTATTAAAACCATGAAAATTTATGAAATGTATAAAAGCCAAAACACATAAAACACTTAGCAAAACATTAATTAAAACTAACTTGCATGCAAGTTTTATGAAGATCTTTTTTAACCATTTCCTTAGGTGTATGTTTATTTATTTAATTATATGAGATGTTTCACATAAATGTAAAGAAGTGACAGTTATTGAATGCATATAAAAATCATAAAGTTGTAGCTTCAACAATTTTCTCACATAAAACAATCTATTTATTATATTCAACCTTAATTATATTAATAAAAATAATAATGTGCTTATAATCATATGAAAAATATAAAGCAAGTTTTAGAAATTATTATATATTGAGTAGTGTAAGAGACCAAATCTCTTTTAATTAAAGACTCTATTTCAAATTAAGATCTTCAAGATATAACAATAAAAATGTATGCTGAGAAGAAAACTTGAGAAGTTAATGTTAATGTATTGATAAAAATAAAAATTTAATTAAACTCATAAATATTATGAACAGTAATAGTAATGGTAATTCAGCTCCTAACAGCTCTGGTTATAGCATTCAGCATACATCTCAATGTTCTTACACAGACCCTAAGAGATATATGGTCCCCTGCTGATGGAGCAACATCAATTTACTAAAACCAAGCTAAAAGTGTATATTAGATAAAAAAGCTTTTATCGCTTCTTTTATATGGGCAGAGTTCTGTGGAAGATGGTGCGAGTGGGTCAGCAGTGAAACTAACCTGGCCAGGTTTGTGTCCGATAGATTCTTTACACAGGTTTTCTTCTTTCAGATAACCTTTATCTCCCCCATCTCTCTTCCTCAGAGCACGGATCACCCCACCCAGGACTCTCCGCTGTGTGATTTACCTCTGATGCTCTTCGACAAAATGAAAGTTATTTTGCGAAGTTAAGGAGGGAAAATGCGTTCTTTTTATGATTTTTTTTTTTTTGCCTATAAAAATATTTTATAAACACATTTGAGTAGGAGCAATGTAATGAGAAGTATTTTATCTTCCCCAAAACATCCACTATGTCCTCTCTTTTCCTCTGCTCTCACCCCATCTCATAGGAATTTTAATAGAACTGACTGGGATTCCTGTCGGACACAGCAATGACAATAAAATGGAATGAAAAAACAGTGCTTCTCATTTCTCAGGGTCAGAAGAGACTGCTTTCATATTTTTTAACATCAAGATTCAGAGGTACTGAATTTAGCAGGGTCTTCCTGAGGGAGGAGCTTCCCCCACTCTCTTTTCCTTGTGTTTTTCCTAAGAGAAAGCCATCACCTGTCAATTTGCTGTCTAAAGTGCCTTACATTCTATATCCCAGGATAAGATTTCCAGATCTATTCTTCTTAGCCATCCTCTACTACCAGAGAAGGAAGAAAACCACCCCAAACTCTGCTGCCTGCTTTTTCACTTTGTTCTCCAACTATACTGAAATCCTCAGAAATAAACCATAGGTGGTTAGACAAGGTTAATTATTATGACCACGGCAATGCTAACTGCTTATTGATTTTTTTTCTCTGATTTTAGGAGCTCTACTCCAGTTAGAATTCAATTTGTTTAACAAGCAAACTTCATCCTATTTGCAGAAGTATTCTGAAATCTATGTCCTATTCTTCCCATTCTACTTGGTAGATCAAATAAATCTTTCATTAAACTTTGTGTAGAAATAAAGGAGTTACTTGAGGCTAGACTGAGGCATAGGATATACTGGGCCAAGTCACAGAATAGCCTCTTTGTGCTCTGTCAGTTGTACAGAGATTTTTCTTGGCTTTTTATTTTTTTTAACTTTTCAATTTTTTAATTTTTTAAATTAAATGTCTTCATTTGGGGCTTAAATTCTCCAGATCTATCAGGTATTACTGGTCAGGTCGTCTTCCACTAGAAGCTTCACACATATAAAACACCTGTTTGGCCTCTGAAGGTATTTGAGTTTGTAATTACCACATTGACTACTAATAATGTTTGGTCATCAGGAAAAAAAAGAGTATTTTGGCCTATGTCAGGCTTCTTCAAATTCATAACTGACAAAGTAGCAGAGTTAGTACAATTTATCTTTTAAATTCATGTTTAATGGAAATAAAATGCTCTGGAGAATTACAAAATTTTATGACAAAACCCATGGATAAAAATTTTACATATATTTTTTCAGATCAGCCATAACTTATGCAGTCATGTATAAAATCATGTTATAAATTATTTATTATAGTTATGGTCCTTTTTATTTCATTTCATAAAATATTTATCTTCTGTTTTTATTACAATATATAAAAATATTACTTCACATATTGCATAACAAAGAGTACATAGTCAAACTGTGTAGAGGATATATGAGCAAAAAATCCCACTGAAAAATTGTCTTAAAATGATAAGGAAAATAATAATAGTATATAAACATTAACAAAAGTACTTATCTTTTATGCTTGATTACACTGAAGCACACTAATCATTATATGTTCAATTAAAATGTATCCAATTACTTATGTTTTGTCTAATTTGAACATTAACCTGCTTATTTTTCATTTTAGTTTCAATTCTGTCACTAAACAACACGATGGCTTTTTGATTACTATTGCTTTTGGAGCCAGTAAAAGAACAGGAGGCTGTAGTACAGAACCAATAAAAAAGCCCAAATTCTTTCTATGTTTTTTGGCAAACATTATTTAATTTGGATTTAGCTTTCAACAACTGCTTTTATAGTAATGGGAAAAGAGAATTATTGTTTTTGGGAATCGTGTTTGTATTACATGTGTTTAATATTTCAGTTAAAATGCATTCCATATAGATTGGCAATGTGTCATCAGTTCTTAGGGTTTTCATAATCATCTATTAATAACTAATCCAAAAAGTTATTTTGAGTTAGACTTGTCCCATTTACATGAGTCTAAAATCTAACTGCTCTCACCTATAACTACTCCCCTGGGACATTTTATGCTACAAAAAAACATACTTTTCAACACCTTTGTTGGTTTCTCAATAAAGTATGTTACAGTAATAAATATCCTGTGAATGATTGCTCTGTCCAAATTATGCAGATAAATATGTGTCATTTCCTCTGAGTTAAATGCATTCTGAAATGTTATATATGTCATGTGCATAAAATATAAATATTATTAGGGAACAAATCAATAAACTATTGGTGAAATTATGTCACTGTTGAGGATAAATACTTTTTAAATCATTATTAGTTATTTTTTGAACACATCAACAAGATTCAAAAACAGAATTAATTTTAGAAAAGTGTGCTTATGTGCTGATAATAAAGCAAATAAGAAGTAAACTTCTTTAACTGAATTTTTGAGGTAAAAAAATGATTAAAATAAGTTTAAGAGCCAGTTTGGCTTCAATGGTGGAAAGATATGTTATATATGAGATAATCGGTTTGACTGTTTTTTTCACTTTTCAATAGACCGTTCAAGCCCTGGAAAACCCAAGCTCAGAATTAGTTAACAATATTCCACTCTTGGTGCTTGCATTTGGCTTGAACTCAAGACCTCTTGCTACATGCTAGAAACTTCATAGTTGTGCTCAGACACCCCGACTTCACTAATGCAGTTATTATGCAACTAAATATGAAACTCTGTCAAGTTATTTTGATAATGTTTTGCAAGTTATACCTGAAATGAGTATCGACAGGCAAGACATTTGGGTCACAGTGAACAAATCTTACCAAATAACAACAGTTCAACTGCCTGATTAAAATTTGGTCATCACTGAGAACTTCAGCTCGGAGTCCAATTACACAACCAGATGAAGTAAGTATACTTAAACATTGTACCTGTTATGTACTAATCATGTAAAAAATTAACCCCAGATGCTCTATTAATTATATTATACATATGGATATTATAGAGTAAAATCTTAATATTTATTTTTCTTAACAGTCTGAAAAACTTCTATAATAGCTGTATTTACAGCAGTAAGAAAGGGAAATAAAATAGTTCACTCATAAAGAACACACACACACACACACATGCAAACATGCACATATTTGGCAAATGAAATATAGTTAGATTTAAAAAGCATTTCTTAAGTGTTTTGGAACTTGGGAATAAAGATGTGTTAGAAATTATATCACAAATTTAAAATGATATGAAAAATAATTCTATGGCTTAAGCTCAAAATTGTGGCCATTGATAGTATCGAGATCCAAAAGCAGTAAGTGACTTCTTTAAGAAAGGGACATGAAGATAAGGAGCTTCACTCTTAAACCTTAAAAATATTTTACACCAAATATATTTACCAGCACTGGCTCACTATTGCTCTAAAACATCTAGGCTTTTGAGATTTGCATGGAGCGGGGCAGATCTGGGGGACAGGAAAGAGTGGTGCGTGTGATTGAGAACTTTAGAATTTTAGTTTAAAGGATTTAGGACAGTGAGGGCACCATGTTTGAACACTACATTTGACAGCAAGCATGATTAGAATCTTAGCTCAATTTCTTGTTATGTAACCTTGGGCATGTAATTTAACTTCTTTAAATTCTTTAATATGTAAAATGGAACGATGATATCTTTGCTGTGTTGTTGTGAGGGTAAAAAGAGTATATATATACAGTGCAATTTGAAGGATATTGTTATTATTACTTACAACTTAGGCAGGCCAATGACTATAATGAGAAATGGAGGTACAAATGCAGAATCTGGAGTGGAAGAATCAGATATAATCTATCTTTGGCTATTGTCAGCATACTGGAAAAAAAAATGGTTCTATCAAATGTCATCTGTGACCTCCTGATCAACAAATCCAGTGCAATGTTTTTGATGCTCACTTAATTCATATCTGCACCATTTGACTCCAATGACCACCTTTCTTTCTAGTAGTCTCTCCTGGTTCTCTTGATCTGACTTCTCCTCAGTTCAATGACAGCTCTGATTTCTTTAATTGTCCCTTAAATGAAATTACTTTTTCTTCAAATATTTTGTTCTTGGCCACCATTAATTTTTTTTTTTTTTTTCATTAAGCTCAACTATTTTAATATTCGTTGAGCTTATTGATGTGCAGCACAGAGCAATACATGGGAGTTTGGGAAGGGTGTGTTTAAAGATATATGAAACTCAGTCTTTGCCCTTAAGAAAGTTTTATTTTAGTAGCAGATATAGAAAATCACATTTTTTTTTCTTTGTGTTCTCAATCCAGGTGATCTGAAGGTTTTTAAAAGCATTTAATCAAGTTAAGTTTCATATATTTATCTCTACCTTTAACTTCTATCCCACACTCCAGAACTCAGATTCCAAATGCCCTCTAGACACATCCCCATGAATGCCTCGCCAGCTTTCTAAATTAACTATTTTCAAATGTGATCTCATTATATCTCCCACTAAATAGTTTCCTCTTTACATAACTGAATTCAGTTAATAGTCACATGATTCTTCCTGTTATCAAGATGAGAAACTTTCTGTTTTTTTTTTCTCCCTCACTTTACATCGATCCAAACACTTTCAAAATTTTCCTTTAGAAAGTCTCCCATTTTTACTCTCTGTTCCATTACCACTGTTCAGTTCCTTACATCAGATGCTCATCATTTCTCAAGCCAGACAGTTAAAGAGACACAAATAACTTATTTAATTTTTATCAGTCCTTTTTATTCAAGTTGCCTGTTTAATTTTTTCAGAATACAAATCTAGTCATGTTCCTCATTATTCAAAAACTTTCCATAGGGTGTAGCTTATAAAATAAAGTCTGGTCTCTTTTTCTGGAAATAAAATGCTTCATCATTTGGCCAAACTCTCCCTTTTCATACTCTTTTCCCACTTTCTCCACATGCTCACTATCCCAGCAACAATTGTCAATTCGAGGTCTTTCACCGCTAAATGCCTTTGCTTATACAATCTCTTACCTCAACCTGCAATGTCTTTGACTTGCTCTATATAATTAAGTCATAGCTGTTTTTTAAGGCTCAGCTCAAATTTCACTTCCACTTGGAGAATCTGCCCTCACTTCTTCTTACAGAGTCAGAATTAACGGCCAATTTCTGTTTCCTAGAGATTTATTCTTAGCTTTATTCAGTTGTAAGTAATGGTCAGTCAATTATCTGTTATAGCTCTTTCAGGTAAAGGCAGAAGTCATACATATAAAAGTGACGGCATTTGTTGGTTAGGATAAAACTAGAAGGGAAGACTATTAGAATGCTAAATAATCTTTGGAAAGACCTGCTATAAGAACGTGACACACCCTCACCTATTAGTTTTACTATTCCTGAGACAACCTCATCTATAGTCAAGCCTTCAATTATCAGCCATGTGTTGAGAACAAAATATATCTTGGATCCCAGAGCTCTTTTCTGAAATATGCATTTCACCTGAATATTATATAGGCTCTGCAAAGTCAACCTGATTAAATATGAACTCAGCTTCTTCCTCCCATGTTCTCTCTTCCTCACTACTCTCTCTTCTGATGGTACCAATACTCAACCAGCTGCTTAAAAAAAAACCATGGATCTATTCCCAATCTCTTCTTTCATCTCCCACATCTTGCATTCTTTTTTATTTCTTAAATATTTCTCAAGCATGTCTATACCATTTTGCTACTATTACAGACTGAATGTTTATGTCCTCTTCAAATTCATACATCAAGATTCTAACCCCCAGTGTATTAGGAGGTGGGGCCATTGTGAGGTAGTTAGGTCAAGGGTGGAGCCCTATTGAATTAGTCTTTTAAAAGAGACCCCAGAGAACTCTCTTGACCCTTGAACTCTCTAGACGCCATTTGAGGAAACAGAGAAAACAACTGACTATGAACCAGAAATCACATCCTCAATGGACACTCAATCTACTGGTGCTTTGATCTCAGACTTCACAGTTTTCCAGAACTGTGAGAAACAAATATTTGTTGCTCATAAGCCACACTGGCTATTTTGTTATAGCAGATCAAATTGTCTAAGAGAGTAACTGATACACTTTTTTGGTCAAGTGTTCTTTACTGTGTACTTAGTCATCTATAAGTCCACATCTCTTTCCCCCGATCCATTTCCTTTAAGATCTCCTTTATGTAAAGCTATAATGCTTTACATAAAATGCAAATCTGACCCTTACTCACCTGTTTTAGATTCTTCTGCAGTTCTCTATTTCTGTATGGAATCGAGTCCAGTTTCTTCAACACATTTCAAAAAACATTCCATGTCCTACCTTACTGGCCTCTCTGGACTCATTTCTGCTAACTCTGTGCCTCATGTGCTGTGCTTCTTCTATCCACTGCATTTCCCTCTCTCCTTTGATCCTTTCATTTTGCTAATGCATATCTTGAATATAGAGGAGTCACTACATTCTCAGGAAAAATCTGCAACTTCCTGAAATTGGGTTGTTCCACACCTTCCTCATTAGCATTGCCCTATCTTTCCCCTCTGACTATGTTTTTCTGTTTTGTTTTGTTTTATTTGTTTTTTTAACTTCCAGAAAAGTCTGAATTTCTTAAGGGTGGGGAATATATCCTAGCTATCTTTAAATCTATAGTGCCTCAATAAGTAGGTATTCAGCAAACAGTTGTTGGGGGAAAAAAAGTAGGAAAAAAAGAACTAATGAGTTGTTCTATGGTGACATGGTCAATTGGCTTGTTAGAAAAAAATGTCCTGGCCTCAGAGCAGAGCTCTCTGTATGTTTTTCTACTGTAGATTACTTGGGTGCCTTAAAATTTGACATGTTAACATTCTGATTTAGCCCACTCAGAACCAGATCTTACAGAAATTGGAAGAAGCACTCATCTACTTCAGAGAATTTTCTCTTAGTCAGTTTATGCTAACCAGATGGGTTCAATAAACATGTAAGAAGAATTGATAATCTGGATGACAAGATTATTATAGTTAAAAGGAGTTGTTACCTATTTAAAATAGTTGTTTCTATGGATAATCATTCAGTCATATATCTATTAGCTGAATTGAGAAATCTTCTGTCTCTTAAATCTTAAGAAATGCTCTATTATTCTTTTCATATTTTAATATTTAAAAAAAACAAATTATATATTTTCATTCATCACAAAGATTTCTACACCAGAGAAAACTTTAATTGATGAGAAAAATTAAGTGCTTAAAATGGAAAAGTCCATAAACATTCAATAGTTATAGATTCTTTTTGAGTGTCAAATGTCAAAATAGCTTTGATTTACATAATTAAATTTGCCAAATCATTAGCCCATAATGTAATGGCTCTTGGTATTATTTAGGGAGAATGCAATGACTAAGCTCTTAATGTTCTAAAATTGACTATAATACTAGAAACAATTTCCACATAATTGCTAGAAAGAGCTAAATAAAAATGATTTATTGACAAAACATTTGAGTGGGTAACAGCTTCTATAGGTCTTGCTTTAAAACATCCAAATATTAGACTTTAAAAAAAAATCATGTATTGATTTCTGCTATAGGACTTGTCTATTCTGGTTAGCCATTAAGTATAAAAACAAAGTACCACAACACAAATGAAATGATAGAAAGAGAAGGCACAGCAGAATGAAAAAAATAGCACACAGAAAGGGCAACTCAAGACAATGTTGCCTCATGCCCATTGGCTGAGAGAAATTATAGTATAGAGTGAGCCACTTCTCAACGGACAACAGTATATGGAGCAAAATGCTGTCCTAACTCATGTGTATGTAGATATATACGTATATATACAAAGCTTTGTAGTGAATTTTATGTTGAATATATTATATGTGAATTGTGTGTTAAATGTATATATACATTTTTGTGTAAAATACATCTATGTGTATAAATATATACAAACATGCATTCACATACATGCTCTCACACTCCCCCTCCCTGGAAAATACATCAGAGACAAATAGCATTTAATAAACCAGCATGGCATAGATTAGATGAAATGTATATCTTAAACCTAGATCATTTATCTGAACTTCAGACTCAAATATTCAAGTGCAATTCTATACTCAATGATTCCCTTAGATTTTTCTAAGAAAGCTAAAATATCAATGTGTCCAAATTTGAACTCTTCATTGGCTTCTCGAACCACTTTTTTTTTTTTAATGAAGCTTATGTCAAATGGCTCTACTCTAGGAATTTGTCTTATGGAAATTTGTAGTCAGTATGTCTTTCTTTATGAAAGTATAATAATTATTGATAAAAGATTAATTAAATAGCTCAACAGCTATTCAATGAGATATTAAACTTTTAAATGAATGAGATAGGTTTTTATATCCTGGCTTGGAAAGATATGATTCAAGGTACATTGTTAAGTTAAAAAGGCAAATTTCAACACAATAGGAAAAGTATAATTAAATTTTGTTCAATAATAATAGTAATACAACCTGTTAACATAGATATAGATAAAAACATTTATAAAAACATATGCAAAAGAGTTCATAGTGGCTATGTCTGGGTACTCGAATTATAGGAAATGTGCACTTTTAAAAGTATTTCTATACTATATAAATTTTTAATAAGCATTTTTATATTATTTTAAAATTAGGAAAATTAAAAGTTTAAGAAAAGAAAAAAAAAAGACAAAGAAGTGAAGTGGCCAGTTGAGAAATACAGGAAAGAGAAGAGGAATCTAAGACAGAAGATCCACAGTGAAGAAAAAGAAAAATTGAACAAGGTGGTGCATAGAGATTTATCATTTTAATTGTGCCTTTCCCAAAGAGAAAGCCAGGCAAATACCAAGAAGAACTATCTCAAGGCTGCTATTTTTTTAATTTTATGTGAAATGAAAGTTAAGTAATTATTTTAAATGATTAAGTAAGAAGGGTTTTAATGATAATCCACATTCACTGCAGACTTCACTGATTTCCTAAAGCCCTAAGGCACAAGAGCTGTGTCTGCTAGTTCAAGACTGTCAAAATGTCTCAGAAGTATGAAATTTTCAGTGAGTGAAATGACAAATGATGAACCTTCAATCAAAGCTTAAAGTCTCTAAAAACTTTTTTTTTTTAAATTAAAAAAAAAGGATGATGAACGTTACAATTGCTCATAAAATAGGCTGCTCTTTTCATTTGATTCTATACAATCATTAATTGGCTGCTTGTTAATTTTGGAAAGACGGTCTCATTTTTTTGGCCAATTTTAATTAATCTTTTTAAGTGATGTCTTCAAAATAAGTAAAAGTGATGGATATGGTGAGAGAAGAGATTAATAATACCATGTCGGTATTTTTTGAGAGTTTTTTTTTGTTGTTGTTTGTTTTCTGAGAGATGTAGTGCTCAGGATATTGACTTCATTTCAGGGAACAAAAGATATAATAGTGTTTTGATGGGAACGCAAAGTAGCAAAATTGTTATGCCAATTTTAACCATCTTTGACCTTTAAAAAATAAACACAGAATGTTTAGCTACTGACAGCCACTGTGGAATTTCTGCTATTACAAGTGATGTGACATGGAGGGCACAAAGCAACCAGCCCAAGACTAGAACTCCTGGTCGTAAAGAATTTCTTATAAAACTGCCACAATCAGCTTATTGTACCGTTTTTACTACGTTTTATTGTTTACTCTTAGCTGCTTTTGCTTAATATGCTTAAAATTGAGCTGAGTACATGGAAGAGTTGTTTAATAATCCAATTGACATGTATTAAAACAATGCATCAACAATTTTTATATCAAAGCCAGAAAAGTATGCCATCACCAAACTAAAATTTCTAAGAAATTCTGTTTATACCTAAGGCAAGTCTTTTGTATAAAAATGTTATAACACCATATAATAACAATTTATTTTTAAATAAATTTATGTTTAAATAATTTGATTAATCACAATCTCTGGTTTATGACACATTATCATTATTGAACAATGACCTTCTGTCTTCCTTCCTTTCTTCCTTCCTTCCTTCCTTTCTTCCTTCCTTCCTTCCTTCCTTCCTTCCTTCCTTCCTTCCTTCCTTCCTTCCTTCCTTTTCTCTCTCTTTTTCTTTTTCTTTCTCTATTTCCTTCATCACTTTTAAAAAATATAATAAATAACAATGAACCCATACCCTAACTCAAATACCAGATTACCAAAAATTTAAGTGGATCTACATAGTTTCTTTCTACCCTTTGTTTGTTCCTTCCAACCAAGATAATTAATATCCTGAATTTTGTCATTATTATTTCTTTCCTTGAAGAAAAAAAGTCAACATTTATTATAAATGTAGGTATTCCAACATAATCTGTTATTTTCTTACAAAAAATTTATTTTTCTAACAGCTGATATGTAGTTGTGTAGGTCCTGATTTTTTCATTCAACTTATTATCATTGACTGCTTGTAGTTAGCTGTAATTCATGGTTATATATTTCATTGTTGACTAGACTATAACTGAACTCTTCACTCTCTTGTTGAGGGACTTTCAAATATTCTCATATGGTAAAAATCCAGCAACTGTACTGCTGGGACTATTAACAGGAACATTTTTTTGCAGATGTACACCAAATATATTCACGACCATAGCTAGCTAGCTAGCTAAATAGATGATAGATAGATAGATAGATAGATAGATAGATAGATAGATAGATAAAATAATGAATAAATATATAAAACAAATTCAAAATCTTGATTCTGAACCCTAACCCAAGGAATTTATTTATCAGACCTGTCTAAAATTCATATGCATGTGGCTGTTGTGAAATCAAGTGAATGTTAAGCATCTTTGTTATTATTTTCTTTAAATTTTTTAATAAAAATAACTGTTCAAGAAAGCTTTTTTGAATGTATTTACTTATCATCATCTACATTACTAGCACTACTATTATCACTACTCAAAATGGATCCCTGGTAATTCTTTAGCTCTGTTTTAATCCCTAGCATAGCACTTTTGACTGATATTTTCCTTTTATTTGATGATTTTTCATCCATTTCCAACTGAGCAGAGATCTCACATTTGGACAACACTGTATCCTTAACACACTGAACAGTGCCATGTTCACAGTAGATGGTCAGTAGATATTTGTTTCATGAAAGAAGCCATGACCAGTGCAGTGTAGATGTATTACAGTGGCCGATCACTACACTTCAGTGTGTCCGAAGAATGTTTATTAATTTAGGACTGTAGATGCAGTGATTAAAACATGTTCTGTAATAACAGTATGTTTTAACTTCATCAAATATAGAATTCTTATATTCAAGTCTGTTCAAAAGTACATGGATTTTTTTTATCATTTATTGAGTACTTCCATAATTAACTCCTTTCATGCTCTGCCAGAAAAAAAAAAGTAATAACATTTTTGCTGGAAATGTAAAACTCAACCAAAAATCAGGCATCTATCTATTTTAGAGGCCTCATGGTGATGATTGTGGCCCTAATTAACACTGGCTTTCTAAAGCGAGAGGTAATTGCTGACACACACAATGCAAAGGGTTCAATGAGGAAAATGAGCAGTAATGAATATTCACTGTGAAGCTGGCCTGACAGAGTGCTTAGATTACGGAAAGTTGAAGAACTATCCTGAATATGGCTGATAAATGAGATTTCCCTTGTGACCCTCACTTCCCTCAGTACTTAAGCATCATCACTTTTAATGTTTCAGTTTAGGAGCCTTGCCTCTAAAAGTAAAAGATTTATGGTGAGTGAAAAATGTCCATATTAAAGAGGTAAGAGAAGATCCTGATGATATACACTTTTGACCACTATAATTAATAGCTAAATCTTCAGTGGTAACTAATTGAATGGGGGGTCAGTATGTTGCCATGGTAATGTCCTAGCCAAGCAATTTTACCCATTTTCCAGTCTGCTGCCTCTTTGCATAGCTAAAGTTATAAAATGCTTTAATTGCAAGATTTGCAAATGATGCAACATCTGGGCTCTAATTTACATATAAAGGGAGAAGTTTAGTGGAGTTATTAGCATATCTGTGTGAATTCCTCAATTTTTATATTTAATTATGAAACCTGCAGTTTCACCAATGAATTCTGTGTATATAATAGAAAAACAAAAGCAGTACAGTTAGATACAAGAATTTTCAGGTAAGTTTTCATCATTTCATTTTAGAGAATACAATCTTTTTAATGGCAAATCTTTACTTTGACTCTCTCTTAAATAATTTAAGAAATTTAGTGAATGGCAGAATTCACTAAAGTCTTAAAAATCTGCATCATTCTCATAACTCTATATGTTAAAATAAAAATTTTTTAAATGTATACAAAACATGCTTTAGAAAATTCAACAAAAAGAAAAGAATCAAATGTAAACTAATGCAAAGAGAATGTAAAAATATTGTTATTTAATTATAGGCATGTGATAATTCCTATAACAGTGTTTTCCTGAGAGAAGATAATAGAATGTATGAGTTTTACATATTAACTAATTCCAAGGTAACACAGGTAAGTGATTATTTCTATAATACAGTGTTTCTAAGAGACAGGAGTAGGTTACATGGATTATAAATTTGTTGTTATCAGCATTTCATGTAAACAAGCAAAACAAAACAAAACAACAAAATAGCATCATTAAAATCAAAGTTATTTTGGCTATTGGGTTCTGAAATGAAGTCTCTCAAGGAACCTCAGAAAAATTGTAATAGCGTATATGTGTCCTGAATACCTTTCCAACAAACATGGTAGTTACAATGGAACTACCATGTAGGTTTCACAAGCGGAAAAATACTGAAAACCAGGAAGAACAGTGGTAGAATTAAAAAAGAAACAAAAGGCCAGAACTCCTTACTATTTTTCTAATGGCACTACTCTGTATTTTACAAGCATCATTGAGCTTTCTAGTAGTATTTTATACCCGAGGCATCTTTTCCTACCAAATCCATGACTTTCAACTGTATTTTCCAGGATGCTGCCACAGCTAATTATCTGAGATTTCATGTCTCTAAATTTCAATGTTTTCAGAAAAGTTGTGTTACAAAAAACACAAAAAAGAGCTAAAAGTTTAATATAAAGTTTAAACATAAAAAATGTAAATTTAGGCATATATATTATATTGATAAATTACATTTAACATATTCTTTGTATTTATCAAATACTGTGTTTTAGAAGTTAATTAAGAAGAAAATCTCACCTAAATTTAAGGTACACCATAGAGCACAAAGATAAAGAGCATGGGACCTGGTGTCTACAGAGTTAGATCAAAGGTAAGTTCTCCCCTTATAAACTGACTGAACTCAGGTAAAGTGGGGAACATCCTGACAGAACTTCTGCATCTATGAGGTGGGATTGATAATGCCTACTAACCATCTTGTTATAGTAATTTCACAATTCAAATATAGTTTTTGGCAAGATGTTTATCGAAATGATTGAAATTGGTCAGAGCGAGATAAAATTGTGGCTGACTGGTGATTCTAATCAGAGCACAGCTTTGCTAATAGCCAATTTGTTGAAAATGAAGCTGTTTAGAAGTCCCAACTAGGCCCATATTTTTTCATTGCCATACTGAATTTCCTTGCTGCTAGGCTATGAAAAATCCTGCAGGGAGCATCATCCTCCCTTTGATAAGACAAAGGTAGCAGAAATGTTTCCTCCAGAAAAGTATGTGAGGAACTATATTTAGCAGAGAGGGAGGTGATTAGTTGAGACCAAATGGTAGTTTAAGAGAATGAGTTATGAGAGTGAGGGAGAAAAGAAGCCAAGGAGTGGTAGGAACAAGGACCAATATATGTGCAGATGGTCTCAGGGTAGCTAGGGGCCACACGAAAAGGAAGGCAAGTCTTTAATGAGAATGCCAGTGACATTAAAAAGAGGGAAGCAGAAATTAGATTAATACATAAAGAGTTCTAAAGAAAAACAGTACAATGCCATTTTTTTTCAAGTGTAACTAGCTTTTACCTTCAGTTATACAATTTTACACTTTCTCCTTGCAATTTTTCAATGCTTAAAAATACCTGTCTAACTTAACAATCATATTTCATCATTAGGACTTGAAGATCACTCTCTAAATCTACTTTGAATTGTTAGTCATAGCTCTCCTTTAATACAGAGGAAACTAAGACCTAAAGAAATCAAGCAATTCACTCAACAAATATAAGTTAGGTTACTTTTTTAATACTAACTTGTGAGTATACAAATACAGGTAAGACTGAGTACTTGCTCTCCTGAGACCTGTAGTCTCCTAGGAAGTGGGCACAAAAGCCAAGCCGTGCCAATCTGTGCCAATCTGAGCACCTCATTGGAAGTACAATCATTCAAGGATGGACATTTTACTCAAAGAGATCCTTCTCTTGATCTTTTGCAGAATTATTGGGATAGTAGAGCTCTTTTTCTTTTAGATCTTAAAACTGAAACCCTGGAGTTTCTAGAGGGGCATCATTGCCACTGTGTGGAAAAGTCCTTTTCAAAAACAACAGAGAAGTTGAGCTGAGAGTTGATGAGGTGTAGATTCCTAATATTTTCAGTGTCTGATTATGCATCTTTGGATGAAACCATCATATTTTTAGACTATCAGTTATGTGAATGTTCCACCCCTCCTCTTCCTTACTTAAGCCATTTGTGATGGGTTGCTGACTCTTCAAGTAAATTAAGAGTTCTGACTAATAAAATTGATTTAGAATTTGTAAGGGTAGAAATGTACAGACAACCACAAATTAATTTTGTTTAACAAAAGCCTTTTAACAACTAAATTTATGATCAGGTTAATGTGTATGTTTTTACTACACTTTAGCCACTATTAAATTCTTAAGGTTTAATCTTTTCCTGTATTTTCTTGAAATTTAAAATAATCTAAGTGCTCCAAAAACAATATTACTACAATTAATCATGCTATGCTATTTCTTCAGCTACATCTGAGTATCTTTAGAGCCTGAAAAATGCTTGTAATTTTGGTGGTTATTTCTATTCCAGAATTCTGCTTAGACACAGTTTGAAGCCACCACTCTAAGCCGCATGCCTGTATGTTTGTAGTAAAAATAGAATTTTTGTGAGCAAAATGTGATGACTTGAAAATAACTGCTACCTGCTTGTACCTTCACAGTGCAAAATTGTTAATTATCAGCAAACAGAGCTTAGAATCACTTCAGTAGGAATAGAAACAACTTCCCTTGGGGAGAGAGAGGGAGAGAGAGACAGACAGAGACAAAGACAGAGACAGAGACAGCGGGAGCGAGGGCAAGAACTAGTGCAAGGAGAGAGAGAGAGGGAAGAAAAGAAAGAAAGAAAAAAGAATTCGGTTCCTGTTAAACACTCAGTGTCAAAAAAATAAAAACAAAACAGAAAAGTCAGTTTGTAGGTTTACAAACACATGTGGTAATACTATAAAGCAAAAAAAGAGAATGATAAACAGAAAATAGTTTAGTAGTTAGCTCTTAGAAGAAGAAGAAAAATGAGATGCAAAGAGCCATACTGGTGACTTCTAAGGTGATACGATGTTCTATCTTTAAAACAGGTGAGACACAGACAGGTGGTGATTGCATTAGTAAATTTATATCTAATATGTATTTTAGTATTTTGTTATCTCAGTTTTTCATTGCTTTTCGTTTTCTCGATATCTCTATTTTCCTAGCACACTTGTTTTTTTTAAATAAATCTCAATTTCCTTTTAAATATGTTTATGTTTTTCTGGGAATGAGGATGAGCAAAGAGGTTAAAATATAATAGATAATGTATATTTCTCTGGATGTTAGATAAAATATAACATAGCCACTTAATATTTGCTGAAGGAAATATTAATATTTTGAATTATAAATTCTTAAAGGGAAATATGTGACATAATATGTGATCTGACAAGTGGTAAACCCTCAATTTGTTTTTATTCTTGATGTATTATTACTAACAGATTTTAAATAGTTTGTTCATGTGGTATTGCAGGAGCATTGCCTTCACTATTTTAAATTTTATTTATCCTCTTCCCACTGAAAAACAAGACACCTTACTCTGAGAGCCATTCACAATCAACTTATTTTTTTCATATACATGTTTCAAAAACAATTTTCAATCATGTCATTGATTCAATATTAGTATTTTTAATAAAACGGTCATTTATTTTTAATAGATAGCAATGGCTTATTGAAATGAGCAATGATTTACATTGATATCTAAAAATCACACTATCACAATAATGTTTTTAAAATTAATTAACCTCAGATATGTTTTTAATATAAATGTATTTAATCTTAATTTAACTGTGTCTTCCATGGCTGGCTTTGCTGTAACCCAGATTCCTCTTTGGTGTTAGTGTCATAAATAAATAAAATAAATAAATAAAAACACATTCAGAAAACAATTTCTGAAAATATTTCTGAAAACAATTTTATTTTACTCCACATATATGACAGCCCACAAAAAATCTTTTAACCTTTACCTGAATCTTCTCTCCCTGAAGTTCTCACCCTAAGACAATTGCCATATCTCTCCCTAGCTTATCTGCTTCATTCTCTTAAACGAGTTTTCTCTTTTCTCCCCCCACATACCTGATCCCCCAAATCCTGTTCACTTGCATATCCTCCTACTCATAAAACAAAAACAACCAAATTCACAACACAGAAGTCTCCACCATGATAGCTTTAATTTTGCTAAAATCCCTCCTAAATCACACACTTAGCTGAGAAGATGTTTTTGATATTTTCTTCTATTCTATCCATTTTTAACATTATTTTATTTTATTACAGTTTGTAAGCTCTAGTCTCTAAGCTCCAGACTCAACGTTCTATACTCTGCTTTGTGATATTTGAACTGCAACTCTGCTGGCCATATTTCTGCTTTGCCCACTCTTCTCTGATAGGTTCTGCAAATAAGGGGTGCTAGTGGGAGACCAGAAGGATAGAGGAGAAAGAAGCAACTTGTTCCTTATAATTCTGGGGAGCTTCTTCAACTGAGCACCTGAGCAGCAGCAATTTCTTGCCATAGCAGCAGCTGAGTCCAGATTGCATTTTTTCCTTACACTTGCAAGGTGTAATGTCATGCCCTCTGCTCAGAGACAAGGCCTCTAGCTTTGTAGTGCACCCTCCTCAGAGGCCTGGTTCCAGCCTCATGGAACCCCTACTCTACTTCAGAAACACCAGAACAAGGCAAGCAACACCTGTTTCTCTGAGGTCTGAATTCCAGCTTTTCCAAGCTTGTAAGTTTTAATAACTCTGGCCTCTTTACTCCTCCAACCATGAAAGTAGTAATGACTTGCTGAATTGATAACTCTGTAATAGAGGTTTTTTTTAATCTTTTCAGTTACATGGTTAACAATTATTTATATTAAAGTCTCTTTATTTAATTATTTATTGTGATTATTGTATCATGATTGGATCCTGACTTATGTAACTGTCTTTTAAAGTCAGTCCATAACTTTAGAGTGTCTCCTTGGCAGTAATCAAGAAACTGACAAAGCTATTGAGCTCATGTTGATATGTCCACATATATATCAAGGAACACAGTAACCATTTATTCAGCATTTACTGTGTGCCAAGAATTATGCTAAATGTTTTACTTGCATAATCATGTTTAATCCTTGCACTATTACCAAGAGATATTATTCACATTTTACTAGTGAGAGAACTGAGTCTTATGCAAATTAAGTAGCTTATTGGTCTATAGTCTTGAAGCTGGTTAAGGGGAAGTGCTGAGATTCTTACCCTGCCTGTTTGACTACAGTGCCTGTGCTTTAACCATGAGCCTTACCAAACAATGGACCTTCTATACTATAACCTCAGAAAATCTGAAATTCCCACAGGCAATTCCTCAGTAACCTTCTTTTCAGCAACTTCTCTCCCCACCAGTATTGGCCTCCTTTTTGGTCACTACTTCACAGATGAAAAATCCTGTCCACTTATATTTTCCTTTATGGATCAGAAACTCTGGCTTCTCCCAGGACTACAAGGGTATTGCCATATTGATGAAAATTTCATGTCTTATAGCTCCTCTTTAAGATATACAAATCTACACAAATTGATTCTAAACTGATCATTTCATTCTCCTTCTTAAAGTATTCAAAAAATCTGTTACCATAGTAATTAAGTATAAAGCCCTTAGCCAAGCATTTCAAACCCTCTGTGACCTTGGCCTAACTTTTTCTCCTTCCAAGCATTGAGTACTTTTCACATCAAATTATTATAAACACAGTTTGGACACGGTGTCTTTTTCTGTTATTTTCTTTCCTATATTTGTGCAGTTCTGGGTACACAGTACATAATTGGTGTATAAATACAGGAATGATTAAAACCCATACTGTTGTAAACATTATTGAATGGAATTCTAAGCCTCTTTCTGGTTCCTTAAATTTCTCTAAGTTCTTGTCTCCTCTGAGTTGCTCTTTCCTCTTACCTATAAAGTCAAATTTCCTCAGTCTTATACTCACTCATTTAATCTGCAAATTTATTGAAGGTCTTTAACTGGTCTCATTCTTCAACAAGAAGGATTATGCCTCTAATCCTGTAGTATTTCTTCCAAAAAAACCAATCCTGAAATCTTTAGATAACAACTATCTCTCTACTTTTCTCCTTCTTTTTGTCTTTATCTCTCTGTCTTTGGGTCTGTCTTTCTGTTTCTCTCTCTCTCTTGACTGAGAGTTCTTATTATACTTTCCTTATGGCACTTAGTCTATTTTCATATTGAATGAAAAAATTCTTAAAGTAAGGTTTATCTCACTCATGTTTAATTTCCCCAAGAAGTCTTATTTATTTAAATATAATTTAATTAATTAATTATTATTATTATTATTATTATTATTATTTTAATTGTAGACACCCTTTCACTTATCTGAAGAAAGGGCTCTTTGGAGGGGGCTGCAAATTTTAGTTGAGTCTAAGATACTATGTTCCTCAGGAGATAATGTTATTGTTGTTACTTCCAACTCACCTATAATAAAAAGGTTAGTATTCTACAAGGAAATACTAAGGGAAATATAAACTTTTTAAAATCATTGACATTCTTTAATAAAAGAAGAAGTTGTTAGATTTTAAAATAGCAGAGAGTATTCATGATCATAGAGCTATGGAATTTTAAAATAAATTACCAAATTATTACAAAGATTTCAGAATAAGACATGCCTATGGTTTTCAGTTTTTATTTTTACCTATTTACTGAGAAGAAATGGAACATAGACCCCGAAAACTTAGATTCTGAAATCAGACATATTTTGCTTTTGAATTGCTATTGCCACCTCTTGGGACTGTGTCCTTAAAATATTATTAAACCTTTATAATCTGTAGTTTCCTCTTAAATAAAATAAGAAAATACTGAGTACCCATTTCATTGGGTTGTCATAATGACTGACTAGATAATGAACATAAAATGTTTAGCATATAGTCTTACATATAATGACACAATTAATGTAAACTTTTTACATATTAACTGCTCCAGAATCATCCAGTCCATATAAAACTCTCTAGCATAGCTATAAATGTGGTTAAGAAACAGGAATTCAGTTTCAGAACAATGTCAACTCTTGAATGAAAAGTGTAGAGAAATAAGAATCTACTACATTTGTGGGATTGGAGGGGATAGAGATGAATTATGTGGCTATCCAAAATATTAATTATCATGAAGACTTCAGGTTAGTCCTAGGGGAAGGTCATTGCAAGTGGGAATATGGGTTAGTGATCAGAGGAAGGCAGAAATACATTCATGAAGCCAGTGACACTTTTTGGGTGGCAGTAGTTGCTATAATATATGGAAGGCCAGACACACAGCAAAAACCCTGAGGGTTTTTCTGGCAAGGCAAGTCAGTAGCAGAATGTTCAGGGAAAAATCAAGAGTTATCAAGATGAGTGGGGTTGGTCAAATGCAAAACTAACTTTAATATGTCTAAGTTATTTTGTTTTAGGCACTTTTGTCTCTTAACCTCATTTGTCTGGTTGTCTTGAATGGAATGGAATGGCTGTCATGCCATTTGCTTCCAATATGTGAATAGAGTTAGTCACACATAGCAGGGTTTTCCAGTGTATAATAAGAGGATGTTTCCATGGCCTCTGCAGCCTTGGTAAACATGGGCTACAAGCTCTAATAATAAGGATGGTGACTATCATTATTGACCTTAATGGAAAAGAGTAGAGGAAATGTGTTGTTAGCCAAAGATAAGGTGAATAGTGTCACATGTCGTTTTTAATATTTAATGAATCTATATAGGCACCATCCATTATGTGACAATTTAATTATATGACAAAAAAGTTTGATAAATAATATTATGGTAGGACATCTAATTCATTATTTAACAAAGAAATCAATACTTTCATAAATCATAGTTCTCCACAGATGTACTTTTTTTTCCCCCTCCAAGTGTGTAAAATCTCTTATTCAGAATCCATAGGCAATTTATTTTCTGGTCAGGACAAGTTTGAATGGAAGTTTAATTGGGCCCAGGAGAGACATAAATTCTATTTACTTTTTTTTTTTTAACCATTACATGGAAAAGCTTTTGTTACAAGTACTTTTCAGGAAGCTTTAACCATTTCCAGATAGCCTTTTCCTATAATGTGTTTTAAGAGCAGAAAATACTGGCAGCCATAAATTATGTATCAAGCTACAATAACATGAAATAACACAAGACATTTTTGTATATCCTCCTTCTTCCTGGTTTGACTTTATATATATGTATATTAAACAAGATTTTTTCTTACTTCAAATTTTTCAACAGTCTTAGATTTGTAAATATCACAGAAGATTATTTATTTATTAAATATATGTTTCCAGATTAGGACTAATTTTAATTTTTTAGATGTCATGTCACCAGGAGAAAATTATTTCATTTAAGTTTAAATATTCATAATTTGGGAGATATTCCTCTCTCATTTACCTTATTTTGTAACTATTATAATGTTCTTTCACAAAATCTGCATTTATCCAATTTGTAATTTAATAAACCTTTATGCTTATTTTAGTCGAATTGCTATACATTACCAATTTCTCATTCTAATAATAAATAATATTGAACAGACCACAATCACATAATACTTTTTTCCCCCTACTTAGATTGATTGTTTCTTATTGTTGATCATATGTGAGTGAAGTATTTGTTTCCTGCATTCCTCAAAAAAATTAGGACTTTAAAAACTATTTTCCTATGATAAAAATGACCTCTTTTGTACAGAGGCCCGAACTACTAATTCTCTATTTCAAATTCAGAATCAGAGTGCAGCCATCTAAAGCCCTCTTTGCATGTAATAAAATACATTATTTGCAATTTTTCATCTCATTTTAACAACTTTATTGCATTAGTACCTGTCTGTCATTGTACATGTTATTATTAATGATTTTTTAAAAAGCATTGAAGCTCAAAAGCCTTATGGATGCGTTTTTGAGGTTTGAATGCAAATATTCTCATTTAGTTATTTTGTAAGATCCCACTTAATAGTTCATGGTTTGACATTTGGTTAAAAATTACTGCAGGAGAATAAAGTTTTCTTTTGTCACTTAACATTGAATATAGTAAAATAGAATTTCTTTTTCTAGAGTTATGTTTTATGTAATGGTGTAGTAGCCTAACAAATGTCAAAGCAGAATTAAGAGCAAGTATAAATATTTCTGAACTAGCTGGGCCTCAGACCACATAAAACCATGATGGTTAAGGTCTTGAACTTGAAATATGGCTCTGCAATTTTCTAAAGTGGGGATCTGGGCAGTTTATTAATCTCTCCATTCTTCAGTTTCCTCCCTATAAAATGAGGATAATAATACTACCTTTCTCATAGTGTTATCAGAGGACTAAAACAACTTTTAAACTTTTAATTTGGAAGTAACCTTAGATTTAAAGTTACAAAAATGTAAAGAGTTTATATAATCCTATATTAGCTTCCTGTAATGTTAAAAATGTAAATAACTGTAGTATAGTTCGCAAAGCCAAGGAGTTAAAATTGTAATACTATTAACTAAGCTAGAGACCTTATTAAATGTTCACCTCATTTTCCTCAAATGTCTCTTTTCTTTTTCAGGATCTAATCTAGGGTGCTACATTGAATGTTACTCTTATGTCTCTTTAGTCTTCCTCCCATGTGAGATAGTTCCTCAGTCCTTCTTTGTCCTTCATGATCTTGGCCCTTTTGAGAGTTGGGCAGTTATTACAAGGTTGATATCTTAATTTGGCTTTGTATTATATTTTCTAATGATGATATTGGGTTTATACATTTTAGACAAGAACTCCACAGAGGTGATATTGTGTCCTTTTCTGCTGATATTTCTTATATACTGTTCATATTAAACTTGATCGTTTGGATAAGGTGATGTCTGTTGAGTTTTCTACCTATAAAGCTACTACAATTCATTTTGTAATAGATAAATATCTTGGAAGGATATGTTAAAATGATGCAAATGTCTTGTTTCTCTTCAGTTTTACATCAACTAATTTTATCATTTATCAGTGAATTTTGCCCGCAGCCAATATTACTGTGCTTTTTGTCTAATGGCGATTTTGAATCGTCTTTAATTCTTTCATATTTATTAATTGATGTATTTTTAGTATATGTGCTGTTGAAGCAAGCACAGTTGCAGTATTTTTATAAGGAAGAATTTTTTGTTGTTAATTTATGCATTTTTAGTTATTAATTTATATTAGACTCGGATATTTAATCATATCATTATTTATTTAGCTGCTCAAATTGCCTTGGCTTTGGCCATTGGGAGCTCCTCCGGCCCTACTTTTCTGTCTTTTTGACATGCCCTGATCCTTTTTGAGTATTTTCTTACTGTCTGGAACCCCAAGATGTTCCAAACTCATATTGATTTTGTATTTTTCTGCTCAAATGCTAGAACTAACCACTAATCTAAGAAGCCCTGGTTCCTGTTATTAGAGAATAATGTTTAGAAACAGATCTGGATGTTAGGTATGTTACTTGCTACTGTGGTATAATTGCTTCGAAGCAATCTCAGCCAACATAGCTACATGTGCACATACATTTGTATTTATTTCTATGTCTATATGTTTATTACATATTAAAAACCAAACCAATAGTTCTGATTCTAATTTGACACCCCAAGGTTTAGTCTGGGCTTTTCCTTTTCCTTACTTATAACATCTTTCTTTTACAGTAAAAAACCTGCTTCTCATTATATATAATATAATCACTTATCTGTTCAGTCCGAGCTATAGAAAGAATAGTTTAGAAGGTAGTTATAAAATTGCTAAATATTAGGTGGATACAGACTTGCTAAATCATAACCCTGTGAGAAATAGATCTGTTTCCTAGAGTACAGTACTTTTGTATAGTTCCTTTAGTTTTTAGCTTTATAGTGTTGAGTCAACACACTGCTATCCCAAGTTAGTTAGACTAGCTCTACACTATCTATGTATTATCTGTTATTTTTGTGAATTGATTTTCCTAAAACCTTTTAAATGTGCCAGGGAAATTTTTTCTTTTGTTTAAGTTAGGTGGTGTGCTGGTGGACGAAAAATCTATCTCTAAACCTGTTTGAGTGTCAGCAGAAGAGCACTGTGGATTAGAGTTAGATAACTTCTATGGCTTTATTACTTTTATTCATCTGGCTACCCCAGCATGATTCTCCCTGAGCTTTGTTTCCCTTTAATTTTTTTTTTGTTTGCTGACAAAATAGAACATACCTTGGAAGGTCGTTATGGAAATTAGAAGTAAGTGTATAGATATTTTGTGAACGATAACTATAGAATTACAAACTCGTTTTATATTAGTAATTTGTTTCTAAATTTACATATATATTAATTTTACTTAAAATAGAATACCTTTGATAAGTCCAATGTGAATAAATGAGTAGTGCTTCAGTTTCCATGTGAACTCAAGAGAAATATCTGCATAGTTGGTCTCTTTGGAATAGAAGTGCCAATATATTCAAAAGACAAGGAGATAATGGAGGGACCTAAAACAGTATATTATTGATATTATTCTGGAGTACTTGATAATTTGGGGAGTGATCATGGGAAATAGCACTATTGGTTATTATTCAAGTTTAAAGAAAGAAAAGCAAAGAATTAGCCATATCCTGAAGCTGAAATACAAAAATAAACAGAACTTGTAATATATATATACACATATACATATATATGTATATCTACATCATATATATGTGTGTATATATGATGTAGATATATATATACACATATACATATATATGTATATCTACATCATATATATGTGTGTATATATATATCTACATCATATATACACACATATATATGATGTAGATATACATATATATGTATATGTCATATATATATACACATACATATACACAAACACATATACACACACATATACACATATTAATAATAAAAACCAAGCTTAATACATGTTAAAAGATGACAATAGACAGAAAAGTACTTCAGGTTGATAATACATTGAAGAAGAGGTCATCTTTATTATTCTGAATTTCTTTAAAGACAGCAAAACAATACTAATTATGGATGGTTTTAGAACTCTATGCTATTGTCTTAAAAAACAAGTTGAAAAATACTTTTTAACCAGTGATTTAAATTTTTCTAATAAATAAAAATCTTATTGTAATTGATGGTAAAACTGACACAAGTTTGGGTTAAATATTCTTATTCAAGTTAAATATTTTCTATTATTTTTCTTACTTTGCAAAAAAGAAGCATAATTTGATATTCTGGAGCTAGAATTAATAGGAATTTTGAAGTACCATATTCTTTTGAAATATTGACCAATTTTTTCTTTGAAGTTATTTTGCCATTCCAATATTTTAAATATTCATGTTCAAAAATGAAATAAGCAACAGGACCATCAGATAATCAAATTACCATCATATCAAGACTAATAATAGAATTATCTGTTTCATGAATTATCAGTGATTCATTTCACAGTCACAAAAACATTTAAATGCATTTATGTGGGGGCTACCCATAACTAGATAAAAATGTCAGAAGGTTATTTACACAGGATTCACTAAACAAAGTTGAAAACCTAAGACTGAATCAAATCTATGTGACAATTTCTTCATGCTTTCAAAAACTCCTTAAAATAATCGGCATTTTCTAAACAAAAAAATAATCTGGTTATGCCACTTAATACTATAAGAAGGTATAAAATGTCAGTTCTTTTCAATTAAATTCTATTTTTCACAATTATTAGGCGTTTCTCTATAATATTATACCAATACTCTATAGTGCATAAAGAAACCCTGCTATAATTCTACATGAATCTGCTTGGTCACAAATCATGTGTTCTGTGAATTTTGTCAGCATTGTCTTTTATCAGGATAAACCTTAGCCTTTCCTACGTTAGTCTCAAGCGAGAAGATAATATAAAAAGCTTTTTGAAACCATGTTACTATGCAGTATTACTTATATAATAACCAAATATTTTCTTATTATTGCTCAATGTTTCTTCTCTAGTATTTGAAAGACTTTACTCTCACTATATAAGATAGTGGGTACACATAGAAGAGCAGACTTATTTCAAATTAAAAAAATAAGTAAAATAAAATGGACACATGCATGTGGGAAAAAACTGTACTAAGATTATAAACTTTAAAGTGAAGATTCATCTCCCTACTTCTCCCCTGCTGCCGCTCTCTATACCACCCCTCCCGTCACAGTGCCTTGGTAGAGTATATATAAACAGATGTTTTCCCAAGTGTATTTTTTTCAGGTTTCATTTCTAGGGCTCTATAAAAACAAAAGAAATACAGGTTCACAAAGCCTTTGAAAGAGTTCCATTTTCACAGAGTGTAGGTATCTAAATTCCCTTCTGTCCTCCTCTGAGCCCAGGTCAGTTCAGCTCAAGTCTAAAGCTCCTGGAGCTCCTCAGAGAACTCGGGTTCATCTCTTGCTGGAGGCTTCCTCCTGGTGGTCGTCTCCAGTCTTGCAGCTACTTTGGGCTCCTGCCAGCACCATTGCTTCAGCTACATTAAACACAACATATAGAACTCCTCCTTTCTGGTTCCAAAATTGCTTTTGAGGCTGAAAAAGATGTACACTCTGGAGCTCCATTCATCTCAAACTATTGCACAGGCATTTTGTCTATGTTTTGTCCATACTTGCCTGCTCACTCAATCTCACATCTTCCTTGGATGTCACCATGGCTCGTTTTTCCTTGAAGTCACTACCACTCTTTCCCCACTATTAGCCTACCATAGCTCTGCTCCTCCTACCTCGTTCCTATTCCCCAGACCTGGTAGATATCAAAACTACCACTGTACAAGACTTCTGTGGATCTTAAATCATCCTACTGGGAGACAACCTAAATCTCTTGCTTCTGTCTCTATTCCTACAATCTGCAAATACGCAATGCCGGCACAACTCTGAGGTCACCCCTGGTGCCTTGGGAGCTGCTGTGGCTACCTGAAAGCTGCCTCTATGCATCACTTCTAACTTGGATTAGAGACTGATTAGAAATTTGCTCCAGTGCTCTGCCCGACTCAGATAACTCCGGGTTGACTTTGTTCCCATAGTCTTGTCCATATTATCTCTCCTGGGTTTCCTTGGCCCCTGTTTGTCTTTGGATAATGGTTTCTGAATTCAGGTTAATTTAGACCATTACCTGGAGTCATGACTGGAGACTCGCAGCTTATAATGACAGTGTTCCTGGCTGCCACTGGAAGCCATCTTCCTGGAAAAGTCCTGTTCCTATGCTGTGGTTTTGTGAGCTCCTTTTGAATAAGTGCCCTTCATTCTGGGGAGCATTCTGGGCCCATAACACTATCCCATATCATTAATTGCAATGTTTCTGCTGATGGCCATTAGGGTGGGCTCAATCCAGTATCCTTATAAGAGGAGATTTAGACACACAGAGATACCACAGATGACTGCATGCAGAGGAAAGACATATGAGGGCACAGTGAGAAAGTGCTGGTCTGCAAGCCAAGGCAAGAAGCTTCGACAGAACTCAAACCTGTCAGTATGTTGATCTTGGGCTTTTAGCCTCCAGGACTATGAGAAAATAAATTTCTGTTGTTGAAGCCACCCAGTCTGTAATATTTTGTTATTCAGTGTTCCTTCCATAACATTATCTTTTTTAATTAATAAATCTCATTTAAAAATGTTTTGTTAGACCAATATTCTGCAAGAATATATCTACTTGTAGGTAGGCATCTAATGATATGTTGACTCTTACTTATTAATGTTTAAGAAGGGTCAGTGTAGCACACTGGATAAGAGTGGAGGTTATGGACATAAAAAACACAAATCCCAGTTCTGCCATTTACCAGCTGGTTGTACTCGGTCAAATTTCTTAACCATTATCTGCCTCGTTCCTCATTTATAAAGTGGAGATAATTGTATCGAACTCATGAAGTTGTGCAAGTTAAACAAATTAGTCCATGTAAACACTTAGGACATTGTGGATCCCAGTCCTGTCTGGTCTCAGGTCTGTCTGTGATCCAGGCTCGCAGGCAGGAATAGGACCCTGGATTTAGAATGTTACATTAATGTAGTAGGACCTAAAATATGTAAACATAATTTAGCTTATTGTATCATGCATGTGTGGCTGAATGCCACTAGTGTACTCTGATATGTGTAGAGTCATACAGTCCCCTGGGGAGCAGAAAGGGAGCACAAGAAGGGGAGCACAAGAAGAGCAGAAGCAGAAGCATGTACCCCGTAATAGAACTGCACTTCCTGCAATAGAAGCGCCCTCTCCACAATAAAGTTGGTGTCTGCCATTTCATCCTCATGTCAGCCCCTTATGCATTCTTCCAACTGGGCATCTCACCACCGAAACCTTCCGAAACCTTCCCTTCTCAATCAGCTTGGCGCTGACAGACATAGCCTAGCCTAGACTGTTTATGTACATTTCATTGGGGGCAAGGGAGAAGGTGCTTGGAAAATCATTTCCAGGGGTGCAGTCACTCCAACCAGGCCATGTTCCCATGTCACAGTCAGCTTATTTGATTAGTGGTTCTTAAATGGAATCCTTCAAGACCCTAAGAGCACTTACCCTCCTCATCCTCTTTCTCTTTCTTCATTAACTTTGTCATTATCTTTTTCTTTTTGTGAATGAAGAGTAAGTGGATCAGACCTTCACAATGGCCATTTCATTTCCTACCTACTTTTTAACCCTAAACCAAAAGTGATTCCTTTGTCCCTGACTCACAATTTATTCTTAAAAATATTGCCATCCAAGTATCTTCTGAAGCATTTGTATATTGGTTTCATGTACAGAGGTGGGGTGATAAATAAAACAAATATTTGTTTTTATTGTATGCATCTTATAGCCTGTTCTGTAAGTCATCCTTTCATTTATTTATTTATTTGTTTGTTTGTTTGTTTGTTTATTTTGATACAATACTACTAAAAACGGTAACTGATATTAACACATTTAAAATATTTTTTCCTTATTAGTTTCAAGCTATATTCCCATTGCAATTTGTACCTTGAAAAGTGTGGGTTTAATTAAAATTATAATAATCCTGTAAACATGTTGTGACATTATGCCCTGTGGGCTAAGCATGTAATATTCACCTGAAAGCTGCAATGCTATAATGCATTTTTCTTTGTCCTTCCAGCAAGCTGAATAGAAAATGTATTTCTCACAACCTATTCAACTAGAGATTTGATTAACACATTTTTCATTGTATTGTTATCATGACAGCAATGGCTCTTCTAGCAATTTAGCGTAATAGATGAAAAGATGGGTCATTCAAATGTGTCGGTCATTTTTACCTACAAGAAATTAAACATCCACATGTATATGATTTTATTGAATACATTTTTGGTACATATTTCATGTGTGCTTTTCAGATTCTTTTACACAAAAAATCTACTCTTATGATTGTACTTCTAGTTTGTGCACTACGAAAGTTAAAATGGTCTTTAAATAATCTGAATTCACTAGGTGGCAATGCTCTTCATGTGACTGGTATATTTCTAGCTTCTAGTTTTTATTTATTTTGAAGACTTGCTATTATTTTCCAAATTTTATTTCCTTGATTCTATGACATTTGGTAAGGATTCTTCTCTAACATATCTTCTAGTGATAAAAAAAATCTTTAGGCACCGTTCATTAAACTCAGGTAGCCCCAAATGTGAGAGAAATGAATTAACAGGTAAGGCCTGAGGCACTTCCTAGATGTACTTGAATTAGCTAATGCACAAAGGTGAGCATAATGTGTGACAGCTTAACGGTGACAAAGGAACTGAATCTATTGTTTGCTTCCCAATGTCTATTTGCCAAGTGCTTGCGGGGGATTTACAGATAATGTCACAGATAAAGACATTATAGGGTTTTACTGGTGAGGTTAAGTGACTACTTCAGTGTCAGGTTGCACATTAGTTATTGACAATTAGTGTTTATAGTTCACAATTCGACTTTGAAATTCTTTGCTAAACTCACCAAATGATTCAAGTTTCTAGAGCAGAGAGTATGTTAAACATCTCACAGAGACTGGCACAATTAAAATGTGTCACATACATAAATGAATAAATGCATAAGAGAATTTTTAATTAAGTAGTTTGTTAAACCACTCCTAGTTAACTATATAACTATATAAGCGATCCCTTGTTATTTTTACTCTTTGTTGTGCAAAGAGTGAACATTTTTTCTGAATTTGGATGATTGGTTAACAGTTATTTCTAATTTCTTAACCTCACACATTCACACACAAAGAGAAGTAGAAAGGACATATAGTTCATGATCTCCTAGTAATTAGAGTTACTCATTTACTCCTCTGGGGTGAACTAAGGGAGGTGGGATGACTTACCAACTGTCTTAGTCCATTTGGGCTGCTATATCAAAAATACCACAGACCGAGTGGCTTATAAACAACAAATATTTATTTCTCACAGTTTTGAAAGCTGGCAAAGTACAAGATTATGGAGCATGCAGATTCATTGTCTAGTGAACACCTGCTTCCTACATGACCATCTTTTTGCTGTACCATCACATGATAGAAGGAGCTAGAGAGCTCTGTGGGGTGTCATTTCTACAGCACTCATTCCATTTATGCAGTCCCGACCCACATGACCTAAGTACCTCCTAAAGTCCCTATCTCCTAATACCGTCACATTGGACATTTCATTTCAACATATGAATTCTGGGGGAAAACAAACATTCATCCCGTGGCACCAACGGTCTGAGAAGCCAGGTTAAGCAATAATTGGGTTTTTACCAATGCCATGTAGCCAACAGCCAGTAAGAAGAGACATCTGATACCCTGACTATGCTCCAAATCCACGCACAAAACTATTCTTTCTTTTTTGCTTTACACACTCTTTTCAAACTACCTCTTGATATCAGAGGAAACCAGGTTTATTATTTTGTCTTATGTTTACAATGAAAGATTATTTTCTGCTTTTCTAGTCTTGACATTCAGACCTTGGATAACATCCGTTCGAACTCACTTTAACACTGAATCCCTGGCATGCCCTATGTCCTTGGACTCAAAATATTTGCTCCCCACCATAAGCTGGAGAATGGGAACTCTGTTGCTATTGTCCAAGCAAGAAAATCTTTACCAGAGGCTTGTGTATTTAAATAATAACAAAACATATTACTTTTCTCCCTTAAATGTGTGATTTGTTTCTATCCTAAGCTGAGCATTGTTATATAAACTGGTTTTACTATTTGGATATTCATTTTAATAATTAATGTTATTCCATTGAATAGAATTGAAATTAGATGTACTATTCCCTTCAAGAATAATGAAATGTATTATAGCATACATTTTTCTCAATTATATTTATTATTTTACCTTATTTTACAGCAATTCTAGATGCAAAAACATTTACATATTACAGTCAAAAGAACCACTAACTCTTTGCTAAAAGATCCAGCTAAGTTTATTATTATTCTCATTCTTTCTCCTCTTCTCTCTCTCTCTCCCCCAACCCTCACTCCCTCTCTGAATGCAGTTTCTTAATTTAAGTTCAGTATTAAATTCATATATGTAGAGAAATGTGTTCTAGATTTATGTTTCCCATTTGCCCCTCTTCTTCATCTCTTGATGTAAAAAGAAGTCATTGAATTTAATTTAAGTTTTAGGATAAACATTTTTTTTAAGAATTCTGCAATAGAAAGGTAGAGCTAGCCACAGATATTTTAATTGCACTCAAATAAACTGTGTTTTTAAAACTATATTTATTTTTTAAATATATTTATCTTATACCTAAAGATATCATTTTTAATTACCCCCTCAAACTTTCTAATCTTTGTCAATTTCTTTGTTGACCACACAGGTGGCTTGGGTCAAAGTTTCTTGTACTAGAAGTGAAGAATAGAGAGAAAAGTCTGCTAAGGGAGAAGGCAGCAGCAGAAACAACTGATCAGGTACCCAGAAAATTGGTGCCATCCATTTGTCGAAAACAACAACAACAACAACAACAACAACAACAACAACAACAAAAACTGGAGAAAGATGAAGAAACACAAAAAAAGAGGCACATCAAGTATATTATCATGGCAATGTCAACTTCCAGAATTTTCAGACAAGACCAGTAATCTTTTTGGAAGGGAGCAGTGGGTGATTTGTCCTGAAGGTATAGTTGTATAGATACAAGTATGGTATTTTTACTTAGATTAGATATTATTTAAGTTTGTTGATAATATATTTATTCTGGAAAGATGTATCTAATCACATTCTACCAAAAACTGAGAATAAAATCAGCTGTGCATAATAAAGAAAATTGCTACTATATTTGGGTGGCTCTGAAGAAGAACAGTATGGATTTTAGATGGACTTTTCTCACCCTCTAACTGATCCAAGTGATCTTTTTTCTTTTCTTTTTTTTTGGGGGGGGGGAATAATCTATGTCATGGGTCACAACCAGATATGCTGCTTACTAGGAACTAGTTAGTTTCACATGATTCTAGGTCTTTTACACAAGTATGATGTTGGTTTCAAGAGGCTTCAGATGAAAGATGTATAGTCAATACATTTACATCACTAATTCTGCAAAAGTCACTCTGTATTATGTCAACTTTGTATATGTTTAACACTTTAGGAGTGATAAGTACCAGTATACAAGTTCTAGAACAAAGACTTCTCCTACTGAAATAATTTATATTAGGTCTGTTGAATTGTTATTAATCCTATTTCAAAACCTCCTAAAATAAATATTGTCCTGAGTTTTGCTTGTGAAGGAAATCCTGTAAATTACAAATTATAAAACTAAAAGAAAAACAAGAAAAAAAGAAAACCAAAAATCAGATATTTCTAGATGTGAGCAAATAAAATTTAAACATTATATCTGGAAGAAAATAATTATTTTTGACCAGATTTTCACAAGCAATTAAATATATAAGAAAAATCTTAGATAAAATAGAAGCAACAACTTTTAGATCAGTCAAGAAAATGTTTTCTTTTTCAAGAGGCATGAGATGACATAATTAGTAAGATCTGCTTTTTTTCTTGAAAATTGAATTGGAAAAAAAGTGAATGTTTTAATCTTAATAGTTGACAAGGACTAGCTGAGAACTAAAATAGCACAAAAGATATCACTAGCGGATGAAAAGATTACATATCAAGTAGGAGGAATAATTATTCTACTTGGACTCATTTAAAGTTTAGAAATTATTTCAGGTCGAGTGCTAAAACCAAATCTTTATTTCTTCTATCTTATGTTAACTCATATAATGTGTAGCACTTTTTTAAGATTTATGTTCCAAAGAATTTAAAACAACTACTGTCATAAGATATTCAAAGTAATTAATTTATGGTCATCAATCATTCCTGCCACTTTTTGCTGTCTATTTATGTTTCTGGACTTAGTTTTAGGATTATACCCTAAATTCACACACATTTGAAAAGAAACTTGAAAAAGGAAAAAGATCCTTAAACTGCATAAGGATTAATTGCATGTTCAGAGACACCATTTGCTACACTCCCACTGCAGAAATAATTAATATGGGAAATAAATGAGCATGCCCTAAGATGTGCTTCATTTATACATTAAACTTCTATAACATTTCTCTTTCCTTCCAAATATAGTGAATAGTGTTTAAACCTTAACATTTCTTATTAAATTTTGAAAGACCAAATAAAACAATCCTTCAAGGAAATTGAAGCTTAGAAAATGTAGATTTTATTAGTTATGCACAAGGATTCTTAGCTATGTATTAACAGTTTAAAGGATTAGAGAGTTGTTTCATCTTCTTATAAATTTGAACTGCTGAGATATGGCAGTCGATGTGAGAAATTCCTTAGCAGCTGTCATCTGAATGCTAAAGCCGGTTGCTTTCATATATGAATAATATGCCAGTCTGGGGGCATGGGTAAGCGGTTATCTTTATCCCTTACATCGTGAATACTCTTGCTCTCTCTGGAACTGTTAGACACAATCCATTTAGATTTGCTCTTTGAGGTGAACTACAAAGCTCAAATGAAGATTTCATACCTCAGTGACTGACACTCGAATGTAGAGGGTTAGGTTACAGTGTAGAAGGGCTTATATTAAACCCAAGTGAGTCAATAAATTCAAAAGAGGAATGTAAACTAAGTAAGAAGAAGGAGGTAACAACCAAATTATGCTACTTATGCATTTTTGAAGTTGGAAAAAGAGAACCATTTTACCCTGATAAAATATGCAAGTTTTCGAAAATACATGAACTACCTCTAGAAATTATTTGAGACCTTTCATCTCCTTGAAATAAAAACATGTTCCTTAAGAGTCTAAATGAAAATAAGTTATGAAAAAGAATGCACTATTTCCTAAGCTGGATAATGGGTAGATGTGTTGGTTTTATTTTTATTATTTAAACTATACATGCTAGGTATACTTGCCCTTGGACATATTTGATTACTTCTTCCATGAAATACATTCTTCTCTCTCCTGGCTTTCTTCATTCTTTTTTGATGGCAGCCTCATTTGTTGATCCCACATATTTTCCTAATGCAGAACTCATTTCTCAGACTTTGCTTTACTATTTACTCTCACTCACTAGATGGTCTCATTCAGGCTCAAACTCTAAATGCATTCTTTATACTGGAGATGCTGCAGTTTATATCTTTAGCCTAGATATCTCCCAAGAACTCCAGATTTCTGCTCACAATTTCACTTGAATGTCTAGTGGGTATATCAAGTTTAATACATACAATACAAACTCCTGACTTCCCCTGCAAAACTACTCTTATAACAGAGTTCTCCATTTCAGTAAATGCTGATCCCATCCTTTTAGTTGCTCCAAACAGAAACCATGAAATCATTCCATTCTTAAAGTCATTTTTTTACTCCCTGATTTAGCATCGAGCTATGTTGGCTGTATCTGCAAATATATGCTGATTTAAAGTACTTCTCACTGTCCTCACTACTCCCACACTAAAGTATTGCAATAATCCAAACTTCCTGTGGATCGTTTCACTGGATCAATTGCCTACCTTGATCTTTGTCCTTCCCTCTCAGTCTTTTCAGAATACAAAAGGCAGGTGTATCCTTCCAAAAGAATCATGTATTTCCTGTGCTCAGAATCTTGCAAAGTCTTCCCATCTAACTCTGAATGAGAACCAAAGTTCTTATACTGGTTTGCAAAGTCCTGTATTATCTGACATCTTTATCCCCACAATAGCATAGTCCCTATAGTCTCTTTATTTATTCTTTTCCAGTCATACTGACTTCATTGTTGCTTCTCAAATATAAATACCTCAAAGCCGTTGCTCTCCCAGGAATGCCTTTTTCTCTGTTATCCACACAACTCCTCCATCATCCCTTCAGCTTCTACTCAAATGTCACCTCATCAATGAGGTCTTCCCTAACTACCATAATTAAAACTTTATCTCTATCTCACTGCAATTCATAGACTTTCTTTACATTCATTTTTTCTGCATTGTACTTAATACCATCTGACTCAATGTGTTTTCCTTGATTATTTGCTTTTTTCTTGTCTCCCACATTTAATGCATGCTCCACAAGAAGAAGGATCTCTAGTTGTGCTTAATTCAGTAATTCTGGTGCTTAGAATAGACCTCACATAATATCTTAACAAGCTATCTAATGAGTACGTTTTTATACTTTTTTAGATGTATGTTTCACAATACAGATTTCAAAAAAGGAAAGAAGTATAAAAATAGGTATAAAATAAAGAAGGAGTGGTTTGTACACATAGCCTGGTTTATTATTTATTTTAATAAAAATCAAATTCCATTACAAAATGGAGAATTTGATTAAAATTAGTGCTTTATAACCAGCTTTTTTTATATCATTTGGACAAACTAGCATATCCAAAATTAATAGAAAAAGTTTATGTAATTTCACTAGAAAAGAGATGAGGCAAGAAGATGGATTAGGTCAACTTCATTAAATAGATTATGATGGAAAAAGATAAATTTTTTATTAGAGCTGCAGCATTAGAAATTATTTAGTATTGCATTGGCAAACTTGAAAAATATTCTACTTTATCCTATTTACTATTTATTTATCTTGGTGTTTGGACTAATGAACGAGTATTATTTTTTTAATGTATTTTCCAGACACTACAGTTTTCTACAAAGGCACTGTCATGGGCATTTTTGATGCTTTCTGAGTCAGCATTTTATAATGACTTTCAAATTGTTGGAAAGATTCCATCATTATGAGTGAGGACAGAAGGCAGAAAACCTGGCTCTCTAGTTATTGTGAAGGCTGTCATTTGACTTGGTGCCACCAATTAGAGTCTCCCATACATAATGTTGACCTGGGAGGGACTGAGGTGAGGAAACAAACACCTCTTGTCAGGATCTATTCTAGCCCGAGACTAAAATAATAAATGAATGTTAAATGAAAGTGGTTTCTATATCTTAAATTGCTTATTACAGTTTATCACTATATAATCAAAACTTATAAAACTGTTTCATGTACTGATTAGAATGAAAGAATTGGCAATTCTTGTATACTTATATCTGTAGTCTTTTTTAGGTGACAAAATAATTACTTTTTTGTTTAATGGAGAAAGCCTGTGTCTTATGATTCACTATACAATCAGTAACCCATTACACAGTCCTGGGTGCATAGGTGCTCAATAGATAGATAACTGTTGACTAAAACAGTATATTACTTTATAATATACTTTATAAATGTATTCTTTAGACATTAAGAAGTGAGAGGCCTCATTATCATAAAAAGAGCAAGTTTCAGAGTCACTCAGCCCTATTACATGACCTTGGAGCTTTCTTTAACTGCCCTTTGCTTCACTTTCTCCTTCAGTAAAATGAGGATAATGCCTACTTTGTAGGACTGAGATAATTTAATCAAACAATACATTTTAAAACAATTGGTACCTAATAAATACTCAAGCCAAATGGTAATTAGTGCTTATAAAGTTAAGAGATTTCAAAATAACCTATATTCTGGAGGTACAAACATAGTCCTGCCTGTTTAGGCTGCAGAGAATGTCATATCTAATTATCTGCAAAGATACTCCAGAGTATAAATTGGACAAAATGTGTCAGGCAGCTGTGAATTCTCACGTGGTGTATATTAACAAATACTTAAGGACTTGGACATGAATGTTTCTAAATATATTAGAACATAAACCATGTAACAGAATGCAACTTATTTAGCAACAATTTTGTCATGATTTTCAGAGTAATAATATCTATTTCCACCAAGATTACTCTAATTAGAACCAACGAGACTCATTAAAACTCAAAAACTATCTAGCACACCAATGCCATAGCAGACAAAAATAAAATTGAGTACATGTGAGATAGCTCTTCTGTTCTTACTTACGTTCAAGTAAGATGCTTATGCAGTGTTTCTTTAGCAATTTGCATCCCTTAATACACTCAAATCTGTGTATAAAAATGTTCTAATCAATGCACATATTGAAAAACTATTTAAGCCAAAAATTTTATTATTGTTTAACGTGTAGAGGATCACAATAGAAAGGCTATAATTTTATTTTATGCCTGAAGGATTTCAGACAGTACATGAATTCATGCTTCACTGGTTTTTCAGTGAAGAGTGAACTGTACCAGAGGACTGAGAGGAAGGGTGAGATTTCAGGGATCTGTGGAGCATGGCAGTAGTGCACAATGCAGGTGAATCGAGGGCAGGCTCTTAGCATCAGAGAAGCCTGTCAGAGGATATCAGGCCTCAGCATCTGACTGGGCTTCAGGAGTAAGATTTTCTTTATTGACAGGTGCCTGGAATACACGGAGCCTTCCAGAATTGTCATTTGAGAATAGAAACCATATCATAAGCCAGGTAATGAAGTATACATAGAAGCTTGACAGGTGGACAAGAAAAAAACAGATTCTAGGCAACAATGTGTGCAAAGTTCTGAGGTTCGAAAGAGAACTGCGCATTTTGGGAACTGCTAGTGGCCAATCGCTGGAGCAAAGAGGACATAAGAAAACAATGGAGAATGAAACTGAAAAGATAGTCTTGGGCCAGAAAACAAAGAGCCTTGCAAGCCAAGCATTCTTGTTCCTTGGCTTTTTAAGTAAGTGTAAAATGATGGGTGATATGGGATAGGACTGTCAATAGACATCACCTAAGAATCTTTTTTTCTTTTTCTTTTTCTTTTTTTTTTAATGGAGAGTGATGCGAGTTCAGAGGATAAAGAAAATGGCTAGCGTAGGCTCTTAAGGAGGCTAATGATGCCTCCTTTTGAGATGTTGTGTAAGTGGAATAATAAAGAAAAAATAAGAGGGGGATCATATCAGACACAAGGAAGCATGTATGGATGACACAGACCATAATGGTGTCAACTGGTATATTTGTATGTGTAGGCATTTCATTAGGCAGACATTTCAGTATAATGAACATTTTTGTTTGAAATTTCAATATGCATTACTGCAAAACTGAGGAGTGATTTTTTTTTTAATGTATACAATCTGTCTTTGCCTTAGAAGACAATTTTATAAGGTAGATTTATAATAATTTTACTTTAAAAATCCATTTGAATAAAACTAGTGACCATAACAAATACTTATATAGCACCTATTTTTTTTGAGCACTATTGTTTTAAATGCTTTATAAATATTAACTCATTTAAAACTCACAATAACCTATATGAAGTGGTTACTATTATTTTCATTTTACAGATAAAGAACTCAGAGAGTTTAAGAATTTATGCAAAGTTCTATACTTAGTACATGGTAAAGTTAGGATTTGAGCTCAGGAAATTGTATTGGTTAGTTCTTAATCATCAGTTTGTTGGTTAAAATACATAATAAGGTTTTAAAAAATTCACCCAAGCTAGACACAATTCTTGGTTATACTACTTTCTTATTATATGATGGTTGCAAGAATTTGGCTAAAACCATATTTAGCATACAATGAAAAATGGAATGCTACTATGCACTGAATGTTCAGTTTTGTGAGATTTTGTGAGACCAGAGTGTGAAGAACTTTTATCTTCTAAGAGGAGGAGTTTATATATACATGTAGCAGTGCTTATTTATATACAGTAAATGCACAATATAGTATCAGTAAAACAATCAAATGACATGTTATAAAATCTCTAACATATATAAACACATGAAAAATGAGGAGTGGGGATCAGCCTAAATGATTTCTTTTGCCTAACAAAAAGTAAACTAAAAAAGTGTGTGTTTTTGTCGGGGTGGAAGATGGTGGTAGACTTTCTCATGGCACAATGAATACATGTCCGCCTTTCTCACCCAGTGATCATTCATAGGCTAAAAATCACAACAAATTCACCTGAGAACACAGGTGATTTTACCATGCTCATTCTTATGAATAATGTTTCCAATGATATGGATTTTTCTGTACACATCTAAAATTAAAAACAAAAATGAAAACATTTAGGTTTAGCGTTTGCCTCTGTAGCACATGTGTATTATTCCAATAGTTAAGACAGAGAGTGACTATTTTATTTTTACTGTTAGTACATACTTACAATCAGCATTTTGTTATTTTTAATGTATAAATAGGATTAGAATTGGTCTCTAAGCTTAGTATATAAACTAATTAAGAAGTTGTAAATTTTGTCATCAAACATAGAAATATTTATATAAATATGTACATATAAAATAAATACATTTTATTTCATAATTTTGAGTCTACTGACGGCTGAGCCATCTTAAAAAGGTCAATATTAAACAAAGAAAAAACAGTATCAGATAATTAAGTGATACATTTTATTATCTTTGCTCTCACTTGTATGTTTTTATACTGAATTAGGAGCTGAAATATTCCCTCATGTAAAACACAGTAACTACAACTCCTAGACTGTGCTTTATTTAGGTGAGAGTTACATCCTCAGATATACTTTTTTTTGCTTTACAATAAAACTTTTGTTTACAAATGGGTTTTCATTATCCATAGAAAATGCAAATCATGCAAGTTAAACTCATTCAAGATTAATTTTCATCTGAGAAATACAAAATTTGTTGCTCTTATTTTTTACAAGCAAATATCCATAGCATACATTAACGTTTCATGAGAATAAACAGCATATTAAAGGAATCTTCATTGAGAAATGGCATTTAGTCATATCATATACAAATAACTCTGACATTTGTTGAGAAAAAGAAACATTACTTCAACATTACTCTTTGCTAAGATCTTAAAATAAAACATGGAGTTGCTCTTTCTTTTGTTTCATTTAGAGAAATTCACTCAGCTACATTATAAGTGTCTCTACAACAAACTGATTATAATTTTATTCACAAAAGTATTTAAATGTTCAATTTCCTTAACTGAGAATGTTTTATATTTATAAGAATTTAGCCAAGCACCACTGATAATAATTTTTATTATTATTCATTTTTTATGAGTTTTGCCTGGGTTTAAGTAAGATAATATTCCTTGGGAGCTTCATTAGGTCTTTCATCTGAATCAGAAAAAAAGAACTGTTTTCTTTCAGAGTAAATAACCACTGAGATCTGCGATTGATGTTAGATGCCAGTCATGGGGTCCAAGTTCACCTCAGCTCAATGATTTTAACAGTTTTGAGTTACAGTGCCCAAGAGGGCTGTGATGTTATGAATCTATCCTCCTCAGTAGGTTTTGCAGTTGAAACTCCTGTCTAATGATGTGTGCTAATACATAATGATAATGTCCTTCACCAAGTTTCTCCCTAATGTTCTATGTTATTCTATAATGATAATATACTGGGGCGAAACAATAACTTTAATACTTCTACTTTGCTGAGAAGAATATACTCCAAATAATACAGTGCTCATGAATGACCTCAACTACTTTCTCTTTCAAACTGGAAAACAGAGTAAAATGGAAAAAACAAAACAAATCATAAACTTATATCTCTTTTTAAATTCATCTCACAAGAAGAGAAATTTCCCCATGGTAGTTCATTAGGATACACAGTAGTTTGAAGGACTAGTGGCAAATTTTTTCCTTGCCCTTTTTTCTCTTTTAACAGAGATGCTCAGGGGCTTATGATTACTTAGTCTCCAAGTGGCCCTTGAAAATGATTCCTTTTTAGTGGAACAGATGTTAAGGGAATCACTATACTGAATTATACTGGGGTGAATGTACTTTAGATTTTCTTATAGATTCTCCCACCATTCTATTTAACTAATACAGCAGCATAGTAAAAGTAAAAACAAATTTATGCTCTTTTAATCCAAAGTATTTAAAACTTTATTTACATTAGAAAAGTTATCTAATGAACATCCATATCTTTACTTCTTATTAGTATTAGTCAATTTAAATATAATATAATGTGGGTGTTGGGGCCTTAATACATAAGGAGGAATGATTTCTTATTTTAAAAGAACGTATAAGTAAGAAATCAAAACATCTATTTTTTTCCCATTAGAGCATTATGGCATAGAAATAACCAAGTGAGTATTAAGAATCAGATACTAAAGTATTAAAAATTGCCAAAAATGCTAACAGCCATATATATTTTATAGGATAAGGAGAGATGAGGTTATTTATTATATTAAATTATTTGTATATAAATCTATCCAATTCCTAATTTTCTGACTTTTCAGTTTTAATTTTTTTATGTGCAAAGTATCACAATACTTCAATTAATAAAATAATGTTTGTGAAAACCCCTATAAACAATAAAGTTTTATTATAAGTAGTAATAGTAAAAAATAATAGCAATTGAGCATTTAAAATATGCCAAAAATAGAGGAGTACTTTTACATTTATTATCTCATTAGATTCTTTAAAAAAATCCTATGAGATATATATATATATATATATATATATATATATATATATATATATACACTATTCTTGTTTTCATTTCAAAAGTTAACATGCCCAAGTTCAAACTGACAGAAAGTAAAATAGGGGTAACAAGCAGCTTATCTCACATGTCTCTGGGTTGTGAGTCCTACTTATGAGTGAAGACAAGGTAAAATCATCCCTCCAGCAAATTTTGTAAATTGTCTTTGAGGCTCAGTTTACCATGCTTCTTGGAAGTTAAATGGTCTATAGATCTGTTTATCATTCTTTACTCATACCAAGTTCACAGACAATGTCTTGAAATAGAAGAAAGGCTGAATAAACCAAGGAAGCTCACTAGCTTCCTTGACTAGTCCATATAGTGGTTGTCTTCATATTCATCCTTTTCTATTGCCAATGTTATTATTGCATGAAAAATAAAAAAAAGAATAAAGTATCGTATGAGATATACTGAACTCTCTTTTAATACAGTTGTAGCAATAAGAGCAATAAAACCAATTCATAAAAAAATATAATACCTAAACAGATATAATCCTTACAAAGTTTCAGGCAGAGGTCTTTTTCTAGACTATAAAAATAAAAAAGGTAATAAAATAAGTGTTAAATGAAAAATAAATTTTAATGCAGGGTCTCCCCACTGGTGACATATAGCAAGGAAAAATCCTTAGATCTTGTGAAGTAAAGGGTTAACTCTGCAGGCTTGGGGTGTTCAAACTTTGCACAGTCCACCAAAGGATGGGAGATGACCTCTAAGCCTTTAGAATATTCTGCCTGAAAAGAGTTTCTTTTTACACCTGGGGTTTGGGACCATACAAGGTAGCTTATGCTAACAATGTGATTTAAGGTGAATGCTTGTTTATCTATCTAGCTATCATTTGTCTTCTATCTATCATCTATCTATCTATCTATCTATCTATCTATCTATCTATCTATCTATCATTATCAATCTATCTATCTATCTAATTAAATTTATTGAAGTGACATTGGTTAACAAAATTATATAGGTCTCAAATGTACAATTCAATAATATATCTTCTGTTTATTTCATTGTGTTCACCACCCAAAGTCAAATCTTCTGTCACCATATGTTGACTGCCTTTACCTTTATGTAGTTCCCTCCCACCTCCATTTCCCTATAGTAACCACTAAACTGTTTGTGTCTATGAGTTTTTGTTTGTTTATCTTATTCATTTGTTGCTTTCAGTTTTATATCCTGCATATGAGTGGAATCATATGATTCTCAGCTTTTTGTGTCTGACTTATTTTGCTGAACATGGTAATCTCAAGATCCATCTGTGTTGTCACAAATCACAAGATTTCATCTTTTTAATGGCTGAGTAATATTCCATTGTATATATGTATTATAGTTTTTGTTTTAGTTTTAGTTTTTGTGTGTTTTTTCACCTAATGCCTTGGGTCACACTATACTGATTAGACTTCAGGGGGTGGATAGGGGCTGGAGATTGAGTAGCATACAAGTGATTTGTGCCTATGTGATTGACTCTCCCAAAATCCCTAAATTCAAGACTTGGGGGAGCTTCCCTAGTTGTTAATACTTCATACATAGAGTAACATATGCGTGCTTAGAGAATTAAACACTGTCCTTGAAACTCCAATGGGAGAGAACTAGAAGCTCCAGATTACACTCTATGTGCCATAGTATATCCTAAAAGAGTAACTCAATTTTAAGAGACCTGTAGTCTAGCCAATGCTCAGCAATTTCTTAGCTTCAAATTGGGGCAATAAGAAAGTTCTGATGTATTTAGGAATTGGGAGGATTAATCTTAGTCCCAACTCTGGCACTTGACAGTTTTGTAAATTGATGAATTTATTTACATTTTGAGCTTCTGGTTTCTCATCTCAAAAATAAGGATACTGAGTTACATATCACATATATGATGAGGCTCAAAATTGATAACATATGTAAACCTATTTTATAAGTAAAATAAAAATATGTAGAATTATTATTTTTAAATTAATGAAGTAAAAATACTTGATTTACTTGAGCAAATTATTGTGAGATTATGAGATATGAAAGCATTAACAGGTTAAAGCATGCATTTGAACTTATTGACAAAGCTGATTAAGTTCTACCTACTCCAAAAATTCTGTTTTGGTTCTTGCCCACCTCTAGATATGATTTCACATAGCCTTTGTTTGCACTTTTCTTATGACAATTATCTTACTTTGTTTTTCAATATTGTCACTTGTGTTCCTGTGTATAAACTTCTTGAGAAGAAAGGCTATCTTGGTAATCCCTTTAGTACCTAGAAGTACTTGTTCAAAAGGCATGCTTAGAAAACTATGTGTTAAATGGAACAATTATTCACATTAAATAATTTGATATCACTGTCTAAGTAAGACCAATAAATTAAATGTGCATTAGTGACCACAACTTTGTAGTAGAGCAGGAATTTTCAATAAGGCTTTCCATTTATAATTGCTTAGAGAGTTAAAAAAAAAACAAATTAACAAACAAAACAACTTGACTAATTTTTTAAAAAACAGAATTATAATCATTGTTGTTGTTATTAGTATTATTATTTTATATAACAATGAATTATTATTATTATTATTCCAGGTAAATTTATTCAGAATCTTTATGGATGAGAAACAAAGCACCTGTATTGGGGAAAAAATTTTCTAGTTAATTGTAATATGTGGAAAAAATCAAAGAACCATTGACCTAGAGTCAGAATTTTAGTTTAATTCCTTATTGGTGAAATTATTGAATGTTGAAATAATCGATTTATATTAAAGGTATAGAAGTTTAGTTGAATTATGATGATAGCGTTGTTAACAAGTAGCAATTGTTTTTAAAAATATCTGGTCTGATAATAAGGAGCTGAGGAAGCTAGCTTTCTTTAACATTTAGCAGTAAGTGAAGTATCATAGTTTCTAACTATGTTGCCCAGATATATTTCAAATTATTTATGCACAGACATAAATAAGCCATTATTTAGTACAGTTAATAACCCATGACAAGTTTCCTTAAAATAAATAGGTTCTCGAAATTCAATTATATTTATTAGCCAATTTGAAATTTTTCCTAGGCATTTATCCATCAAACAGGGCACTGTTATTGCACATGCATTATGCAACATGTCAAATTAAACCATTGTTGATAAAACAAACATTAGTTATTGAAATGATCCAAATGCCAGCTTGAAATGCTGTGTTGTAGCTAATAAATATGCCTAACTTCCAGTGCAGAAAGAGTGGGCAAACATGATAATTTAATTTCTATGCCTGTATTTTATAAAAATTAAAAAAAAAAAAAACCTGCCACAAAGAACAATGGTTTTGTCTTCTATTTAGTGCTAAGCATAGGGTGCTGGCACAATTAACTAATAATGGTAACAAGTATTATTAGTGATACTAACAAGTTCTCTCATTTTGTTTCTTTACACTTATTAACATCTTTAATCATGTGAAAGTCTTTCCAGTGCTCAGTTTGATATTATTTCTAAGGCTCATATTTCTTAGGACAAGGTGGATGGTCTGAGATACAGAGATTTAGATCCATTATCAAGGAAGGAAACAAATTCCAACATTTTTATTACTTACAAAGTAAAGAATGTATTTATTATATGTAAACTTATTGAACTCAGGCCAATAAGCTTATTGAAGGCTCTGAGTTTGACCTTGATTCTGTATTCTAGTGAGAAGTATTTGTCGAAGAGGCTTTAAGCAATCTATGACAATATGCCCAGGCCTTAATACAAGATAAGCTAAATTTAAAAAGGTGGCCAGAATTTTTACGAACTATTCTATTTGCTTAGTATTAAAACCCCCACCTCAATTCTTTCCACACCATTCCCTAGTGGAAATTTCTATAAAAAAACTTTTAAGGGTACTGTAAAGCAGGGCTCCTCAATCTCCTGAGCCGTGGACCAGTACCAGTCCATGGCGAGTTAAGAACAAGGCCACACAGCAAGAGCTGAGTGTTGGGAGAGTGAAGCTTGATCTGTGTTTGCAGCCTCTCTCCAGTGCTAAAATCGCCATCTTAGCTCCACCTCAGATCATTGGGCATTAGATCCTCATAGGAGCACAGGTCCCTGGTGCCAAAAAGGTTGAGGACTGCTGCTGTAAAGAATCTAATAAATCAATAATATCTTCACTTTTTTTCAAAAAATTTAATTAATACATGTATTTTGGATAGAAACATGACTCCCATTACATAACTAATTGCAGAAAGTGAGATCTAAAATATTAATTTTTACTTTTCAACTTTTATAAAGCATACTTCTTAAGCTGAGAAAATCCTTTAAAGAGATGATTTTTTTTATTAATAACTGATATGAATTAGGCACTTTACCTAATTTTCCCTCTCTCCCTCTCTTCCTACAAATATATATCATACTCCTACTAGGAAACAGGCAATGCTCGCTGCATAGGCGATAGTGAACATTACGGACTTGGTCTCTGTCCTTTAGAAGCTTGCTCTTTAACCATGAAAACAGACACTTAAATATCTACTATTAAAAGAATATTTATAACAAGTGTGTGACTGGGAGGAAGAGATTGCTATGGATAAATATTTTAAAAGCACTTAAATCAGACAGAGAAGATCAGAATAAGCTTCCTAAAGAGAGCAATATTTAACCCAAAATAAACTGAATAAGTAAGATGTAGCAGTTCTAACCTTGGGGTGGGGATGAGGGAAGGGAATGGAAAGGGAAGGGGAAAGGAGTGAGAGAAAGAGAGAGAGAAAGAGAGAGGGAGAGAGAGAGTTTTAAACACACATAAAAAAATTTTACAAAGGACTGCAATAAAGACAAAGTATATAATGTTCTAGGAATTAAAATATAGTTATGTTTAATGCTTAGTGTCTGTAGCAGGAGTCCCCAACATCTCATCCTTGGTACTATTGACATTTTGGGCTGGATAATTCTTTGTTGTGTATGTGTGCAGGGTGATGGCTCGTCTTATCCTATGCATTATAGAATATTTAACAGCATCCTTGACCCCTACCCATTGTATTCCTGTAACACATCCATCCCCAAGTGTGACAAACAAAAATGACTCCATGCATTGTTTTCTGGGAGACAAAACCACCTGGTATGCTGGTCTGCAGGTAAGAGGCTTGAGACTGAGGTAGGTGTGTATGAGGCAAAAGATGAGGCTGCAGTAAATGTGAATACCCTTCCACCACATCTTATTTCCATTCTGTCTTGCCACATTCAATCTAAAGCTTTTTGCCAAGACCTAGTTCTCCACAGTCCTCTCCTTCTTTTCTTACTCAAGCCTGACAGAATAGTATGACACTCCAAAAAGTCAAAGCATCATTGCATAAGTCAAAGAGGGAGGGGTGAAAGAGGAAGGTACTAATGGAAGCTTTATATGTTGAAGAAGTAACATGCATATGGCACAGTGACAGTAGATTGAGGAAGTACACAGAAATTGGATTATGAAATAGCTTTGATCACATATTAAGAAATTTGGATTTTATCCACAAGTCTGTAGAACTGTATGGAGAATTTGTAAACAGGGACTTTCTCTATAAAGAGACTCATTCTGACAGCTTTTTAAGAATTTGTAAGGAATTTGATAAAGTAGAAAATAGCAGGAAGCAAGAAAACCAGTTAGAAGAATAGGTCTACAACCTTAGACAGAAATGTTTAGGACCAGAGGTGATCTGTCCTGTATGCATGAAATAACAGATTTGAAATATTTTTAATAGATAGTATCAGTATTTGTTCATCACCATGTTTTTTAATGTATTTATTTAAATTAGTTTCAAGTATACAGTATATTGGTTAGACATCTATATAGTTCATAAAATGATCCTCCCAATTGCTCCCTCCCTCCCCTGGCCCTCCACCTAGACATCATATTAATGCTAACTGCATTCCCTCTGCCATGCTCCCCATCCCCGTGCGCAACTATCAACTACTAATTTGTACTTCTTTAACCCTTCACCCCATCCTCTCAGCCCCCCAACCCTCTCCCCTCTGTCTGTCACCAAATTGTCCACTATATTTGTGAGTCCATTTTTTATCAATTTGTTCTTTTTGTTTCTTGGATTCTGCATATAAGTGAAATCATATGGTATTTATCTTTCTCTGTCTGACTTATTTCACTCAGCATAATAACCTCTAGGTCCATCCATGTCATTGCAAATGGTAGGATTTTATTTTTTTTAATAGCTGAGTAATATTCCATTATATATATGAACCGTAATTTCTTTATCTAATCATCTGCTGATGGGCATTAAGGTTGTTTCCATATCTTGGCTATTGTAAATTGCACTGCCATGAATATTGAAGTGCATAGATCTTTACCAATTACTGTTTTGGTTTTATTTGGATAAATACCCAGAAGTGCAACTGCTGGGTCAAAAGGTATATCCATTTTTAATCTTTTAAGAAACCTCCATACTGTTTTCCATAGTGACTATACCAATTTGCAATCCCACCAACAATGCATGAGGGTTCCTTTTTATGTTTTATGTGGTGAGGAATATGCAAAGATGACTTCTGACATTACCTGGTGATTAGTGATGTTATTCACCAATTCTGAGAAATAAGTTTCCGTAAATGTTAAAAGCTCAAGAAATGTTCTATAATGTGGTAGACAGAAGTTGAGGTAACACAGATCATCCAATCATGTATACATGGGACAAAATGTGAATCAGAAAGAGAGCAAGAGTATTATACATATTCACAATGTAAGGGATCAAGTTAACTGCCTTATTTGAAGGAATCTATAAAAACATATTTCAAACTCAACAATTATTATTTTAGTATAATTATAGAATAAAACTATAAAAACAGCTATTTTAGTATCATGTTATTTTCAATTTTATAAAATAAAGTAAATAACACATTTATCATAGTACATATCTAAAATTGAAAAGGCGTGTAACTTCACAGGATTTCTAAATTTCCAATGATTTACTTGGTCTTTAATACTTAAATTATGTTATATTTATTCCATATTTAGGTTCATATGGAAAATATGAACAATATATTTATAAGGAATAGAGGTAAGAACATAAAATATACATCACAATAATTCTTACTGAAAGTTAATATTCTCTTCAATACATAAATGAGTCCAGCATAACAAAATGAGACCTTCATGAAAGTAGCAGATATTATAAATGAAATTTGAGATTAAGCTTTTCTTAATTTCCTGATTGCTTTCTTCTTTCTCTCTTCTTTCTCTGTTTCTATATAGTCTTACAATTTTATATTTACTTTAAAAAAGAAACAAGGAAAGGAGAGACCTCAAGACACAGACACAGAGACAAGAAGTTAGTATTACTGTAATAGTTAAAGGAGTCACTATTGTTTTCCCTAAGGTATGTCAGACTGTACTTTAGAAAACGTGCCATATGATACATATCTCCCAGGCCCCAGAGGCTCTTGAAATAATTACATTTAGGTTGCCCTTCTTCTATCAAGAGGCTGAAGATGCTATCAATCTATTTCTGTTCCACAGAGCTTATAAACCTTCAGTGGAATCTTGGATGTTTTATAGCAAATATCTTAGAGAAAACACACAGCATAAAAATGTTTCTCCATTAATCTTTGGAGTGTTCTGTTCTGGTTTTTTCATAGTTCTTGTGATGATATTACAGTGTGTTTACTGTTTGAATTGTAGGTTCTAAAAACTAATCCACAGTGTAGCAAGAGATATGGTAGTTCTATAGATTTAGGGCAAAATTAGGTTATATAACACATTTAAATTAACTCAGCTTATATGGAGGGGAAAAAAAGATTACTCTTATCTTTATTAAAATTGAAATTCTTTTATTTCTCTAGTAGAATCAATTTCCTTCATTTCCAGAAAACGTATATTTTGCCATGAGGCACAAAATATACAAACCATATATAAAGTATGTCTTAGCCTTTAGATGGCTGTGTTAGAAAGAATCTTAGATGATATCTAGTCCAGCTTCTCTCCAAATAATAAGATCCTATCTACATGCATTCTTGAAAGACAATAATCCTATTTATACAAAGCCTCAGTTCTACTATTGGACAATTCTAATTAAGATAAGTTCTTTGAAGTGAATGAAACCTAATTTCCCAATCTATATTTTCTACTAGGCTTCACTACAAAACAGGAAGGGGGATAAAAATCTACTTCCATATGAATATGTACTTTAAACAGTTGAGGACAATTAGCATATCTCCTGTTTTTCTTTAATTGCTTGGACTAAATATTCTCAATTTTCTCAGCTGTTACTGTGATTTACAGATCTCCACATGATCTCTAGTTCTTTTCTCTGGGCAATCTATTACTTCAGTCTTACTCCTAATGTATGATTCTTCAATCTGCCCACCAGACTGTCCTATGGAAGAAGTCTGCATATTAGAACATCTAAATTACACTGTTAGTTCATATACAACTTGTATGCAACTAGAAATTCTAGGACTTTTCATATGATTAATCATTTATTTTTGACACTCTCATAAAAGGATTTAATTTTTTTCCAGCTCAATTTCATCTTGGTTTTGAGGCTTGATTCCACTTACCACTGTTATTTAAAATACAATTAGAAAAGTTATCAATAGAACCATGCCATCCTAAATTTGAACCTTAACTCTGAGTTATGGGTTATGTTCTAAAAATCTACATATTTATCTATGTATTCACTGTCCTGATCTTAAGCTTTGATACGTATGTTAAAGATAAAAATAGAGTATTTGTACAACTTTTTATACAAGCATTTTAAAAAGATTAGTTCTGTTATTTAAAATGTTTATGGCCATTGAAGTTTTAAATTCATTCAAATATTTTAATCAAATATTTTAATATGTATCCATATCATTTAAGAGCTTGCAATGTGATTTGTAGAATGCCTTGATGAAGTACAACTGCACATATACATGAGATTACACTGATTTGCTAGCCTAGGGAATCTTGTCAATTTGACAGAGCATGCTTTTCCTGAACTTATGTTGTCTCCTTCTATTCAACTTTTGCTTGTAACAACATAAAATCTATCTACTTATTGACTTATAATTTTAGGTAATTAAGGATGAGCTTCAAGGTCTATGGCTTTTAAAATGTAGCTGTTCACTCCTTTAGCAAGCAGACCAATTCTCTAAGTACACAGTGCCATATTTGTATACTCTCTGTAGTAAACTGGATGTGCAAAGTCATGATTCCTATAAACATACTTTCATGTGAAATAGCCCAGCATTTGGGCAACATGACTGCCATAAAGATTAATTGGAGTAGGCTGGTCGATACTCAATTATTAAAATGTTTATTTAATAAAAGTGTTTTGTATGAAATTAAATGATTAAATGTGTGATGTCTTATTTTAAAAGGAATTGATATCTAAAGATAGTCATACAGAAGGTCAAAGCTTGAGAGTCTTAAGATTATAATTTAATAATTTATTCATTGAGCATTAAGGTATAATGTTTAATAAAAAACAAAGGCTTTGTTAGCTAGGTTACGTTACTTCTAAAGCACAAGTATACACATACTACTCTTTAATTTCAAAATGATGTCTTCTTGTCCTTATTCAAAATGTCTTTATTTGTGCTATAATCATACAGTCATTTCTTTCTTCCCTATCTTCCTCACTCTCAACATTCATACCAAAGAGCTATTTATTTAACAATAATTTAACCTTTATGAAATAATGAGTTTAGGTAGATGAAATGAACCACAGAACTTAACATCTCCTTATAGAAACAATCTATTATTATACCATGGCTCTTTACACAGACCAACAATTTTATTTTAATGCTGAAAAAATATGATTGATATCTAAGGCCAGTTTAAGCTGCTGCTTCTTCTTCTTCCTCTTCCTCTTTCTCCTTCTCCTACACCTTTTCCTCCTCCTCCCTCCTCCTCGCCTCTCCCTCCTTCTCCATCCTCTTCCTCTTCCTCTTCCTCTTTTTTGTAATCAACTGTTAATAGGACTAAGACTTTCAGTGCAGTGTATAAAGGCTCTAAGACATGCTGTATTTGTCCCTGCTTAATTTGGCCAGAAACTATAAGAAAAATTCAAATTTTATGAAAAGGTGCTTGCTAAGTGTGTCAGTGGCCATCTATACCACAGTCGTACTGATAGGGCTCCTATTCTTCTCTAGACATGCCATCCCAGACAACTAGAGAAGTACACTTGTTATTAAGCAAGCACTACTTAGATGAAGCAACTGAATTCATTCAAAGGAGCAGATCAAAAGCCTCTATAAACAACACTCAGAGCCAAATTAAAAACACATTTCTAGAGAATATAGTTTAAAAAAAAACTGCAGGGCATTTTTTTTTTACCTCACTTAATCATTAAAGTAGAAAAGGCAATGTGCAATATAATTTTCATTTTGGAAATTTAATAGGTACATCCCCTAAAATATTTTCATTTTGATTTTTTTTGCTTAATTATATTTTCTAATTTTTTCAAAAATTGGGCAAATATTTGTATAATTAAGAAGAAATTTACATATTTTTACTCATACTCTTAACAGAAAATAAATGATTTTCTGGTGATCTATAAAATATTTACTTTGGTAAGTTAAAGTATTTAAAGAGTGAATTAAGCAGAAAACAGAGAGGAAGAAATATTTAAAATATTCCTGTAAGTTGTAATATTACTATATGTTCTTAATTTGGAAAGGATGAAGAATGTAGTATGAGATTTAGTAAGTTTGGTAAACCATTTTAAAATTTTAATATAGTATGATTTTTTAAAATATATTTTTATTTATAAAGATCAAATGAGTAGGTCTTACATGCAAAGAGGTTGTCAGTCAGTTTTGATTGTCTTTAAAGTGTTTAATGACATTCAAATGTACAATAATGAAATTAGAGATAATTTTCTATTGTGTTAAAAATAGCTTCATACTTTCTTGATTGTTGTTGATTGGTCATGAAGAATAAAGTATTTTTGAAAGATTAAGGAGTACTAATCAATAAAAGGAGTTTTTTAAGAACTAGGGATTATTATATTGCCATTTTATTTTAGACATAGTTATTTACAGTCTTCCCACTTTTTTCCCCATCATGATATTAGATCTCTTCAATTTTATATCAACAGTTGTCTACATAAACAAAACTTCACAACTTACTTTAATAATCCAAATGGTTAAGACATTTGTAATTAAAATTTTTATGGAGATAAATATAGATTCACATGCAGTTGTAAGTAATAATACAGAGAGGCCCTATGTACCTTTACATAGTTTCCCCAATGGTAACATCTTACAAAACTATCATTCAGAATCACAACCAGGATATTGAGACTGATACGATCCACTTATCTAATTCAGATTCCCCCAATTTTACCTGCGTTCATTTGTTGTGTATGTATCTGTATTAGTTCCACACAATTTTATCACAAGGTATTCACTTCCACATGCAACAGTTCCATCTTCACAATAGTCCCTTGAGTTGCCCATTATAACTCACCTCTCATGTCCCCTCTCCTCATCCTTAAACAATGGCAAATTAATCTGTTGCCCATTTCTAAAATTTTTACATTTGAAATATGTTATATAAATAAAATTATACAGTATGCAATCTTTTGGGATTGGCTTTATGCACTCACTATAATTCCTAGGAAATACATTCAAATCACTGCATTTATAAATAATCTGTTCCTTTTTATTGCTGAGTAATATTCCATGGTAGGTATGTACAAGAATTTAACCATTCACCCATTGAAGGATAACTTGGCTAGCTTTGGGTTATTATGAATATTTCTGTGCAAGTTTTTTATGTAAATATAGATTTTTAGTTCTCCAGGACAAGTGTTCAAGAGTACAATAGTTTGAAAATATGGTAATTGCATCTTTAAATTTACAAAACATTGCCAAATTGTCTTTCAAAGTAGCTGTACCATTTTTATACCTTCAGTGGCAAAGCAGTCTCTCCCCATTCTTCCAAGTATTTAGTATTCTCTATTTTTAAGTTTAGTTATGATAGGTATGTAGTGATATCTCACTATGGTTTTAAGTTGCATAGCTCTAGTAACTTAGGATATTGAATAACTTTTCTGTTTTTATTTATCATTTATATGTCTTCTTTCATGAAATGTCTGCTTATGCTTTTTGCCTATTTTGTAACTAGATATTTTTCTGTTGAATTTTGAGAGTTGATGTATTTTATTCCTGGGTATTTTATTTTTTTGTTGCAATTGCAAAGGGAATTATTTTTTCCACATCCTTCTCTGACATTTCATTATCAGAGTATATAGGAATGCTACAGATTTTTGAACATTGATTTTGCATCCATAGATTTTACTGTATTTGCTTATTGTTTCTAGAAGTGTTCTTGTGGAGTCTTTACAGATTTCTATAGAGAAAATCATGTCATCC